>JANZLC010000006.1:23808015-23827695 GCA_026413385.1 Erythroxylum gracilipes
CATAATACTTATGCACAATTAAGTAAATAATCAATAAGCAATAACAAACGTAATTCGTACTAACTTCCTTTACTATTTTAACCCCTAATTTGGGGCGTTACAAATCTTTTTTTTTGTATAATTGTGTATGATTTCTATTATGAGTTCCTTTTAAATATAAAGTGATGCGAAGTGATGTCACATTGTATCACAATCTTCTTTTAGCTTCTTGTTAAAGTGTTATTGGTTTTTATGTGTATTTATAAAAACCAAATTGATATATTTAATCACACCCTTTAAACAATAGGCTTCAACAGTTGTCTAAAAATTAGGCTATTTTACATTTATATATGTTTTCATACCCTTCGACACATGTCCTATGTCATGGATCTATCTATGTCTTTTATGGATGAGATAAAGTCTTTGGCATGCCCATGTCCCCCTGCCATGAATCTTCTTATTTCTTTTGAAATTAATGCATGATTTCAACCACAATCGTGTCCCTATACTATGGATCGTATTATTTCTCTTGTAATTAGCATACGATTTTTAGCACAACTTAGGACCTATTACATAATAAAATTTCTTCAATTTCACAACAGTCTCTCTTCAGCCCTTATTCTAGGTCATGTCTCTTAAGTAAATGAGTTGGCCCATGGGCATAGATAGGAACACATAGGCCAATCTATATTCCTTCAAGAATTATAATTTTCTTCATATTTTTGCTTAAAATAGCCTTTAATTCTTAAACAATTTCATCCTATAGTTAATTTATTATAATTATATGAAAATAAATCTAAGTTAAGTAAAATAAGGTAATTTGACATGAAAGTGAAGAAAAATACTTTTAAAAATATGTCCATTTTCATGCACATTAATATTCTCATGCTTATGTTTTTGATCATCCTCAAGTAAATCAATTTCAATCACTCTTAACTTAAATAGGTGGAAATTTTAAGGAAATATAATAGAGAAATCAAGGTTATCCATCATCTACGCAATTGCATTATTCATCAATTAGAAAGACATTCAAATACTTGCATTCAATTCTTAATTAATTTAATTTAATTTAATCTAACAAACCTTTCAAAATATAACTTAATCCATATAATTTAGTCTCTAACTTAGAAAAGTCACCTTGTTTGAAAATGTATCATTCATTTATCTATCTAAAAGGTTAGAGTTATTATTATTCTTCCCTCTAAAAGTTACTTTGTTATTTTAAATTGATGTTCTTGATTTTTGATAATTGAATTTGTTTGTGTAGGAAAATTTTAAAGTAATGGAATAAGCTTCTTAAGATTAAGAACTTCAGTTTTCTTTGGCAAGTAAGATTGTTAGCTTTTCCTCTTTCTATTAGTCGTAATTATTATTATTAGATTATAATGCATATTTAGTTTACTAGTATTTATTCTTTGTTAATATTTCATAATATATTTTAATTTTGTGTATTTTTTTGAATTCAAGGTTCAATACACTTTATTCCTTTGTGTTTTCTCGTATTGATCTTTTAATAACATGTACCACAAGTTTGTAATATAATTAATTGACTAATGCTACTATCCTAGCCATTAAATGGTTAGTTTTTGTTTCTAATGAATGTTTTAGGTTATTTTAAGCATAAATAAACTACATATGAATTGTATATTTACTGTCGCTAAATGTTCCAACGAATTTTCAATATTTTAATATTCTGTCGATAAAGTTACTGACGGAAGAAAAAAATTGTTTATCGATAAATTACTGACGAAATATTTTTATTCCGTCACTAAAGATTACCGGCGGCAATTTCTCTAACGACTCATGCAGTTGGTAATTTCCGTTAGCAAATTCGCTTGTCGACAAAAAACCTTCACATTCTGTTGGTAATTTTTGCCGCTAAATACCTATTTTCTTGTCGTGTTATTATGCCATAGTTTTGGTTATACTCCCATTAACAATTGAAAAAATCACTTGTACGCTTTCTACAACTTTGCTGTGAAGAATCAAATTTGGGTACCATCTACCTTCAACTATTGTATATTTCCTAACAAGTTGGTCATTGTACATTCCATTACAAATGAATTCTCCAATAGGGATGAGAAATTAAAAAAAGAAGCTTTTAATTGATCACTCTGTCATCACTGAAGTCAACTAAATCATAATTGGATGGATTGGTAACCACATGCACTTTCTCCTTTTTGTTAGATTGAATCTAACAAGCCTTATATATTGATAGTGCCTTAATCAAGGATTTTTTTTGTGTGTGGTTATAATTAAGACAAACTAAAACTACCTTATAAAAAAAATACCACAGGCATCAGCCATACAATGAAAGAGAGGGTGTCAGAAAGATCATCTCAAACTTAAAAATTAGAAGCAATGCTATGACCTAATTTAGCCAAACAATCGGCTGCAAAATTACCTTCACGAAGCACATGCCTAATATAGCAACTCCAATTTCTGGCAAGTAAAGCTTGAATATCCACAACCAAAACAGACAGGGGATGTGAACAAATAACACCACAAGTCACCATCCGCACCGCCTCTATGTTATCAGATTCTACAATGATTTGCCGAAAACCGTGATTTCACGCAAAAATTAAATCATCTTGAATGAACCAGAACTCTCCCACCAAGATAGTTAAAATACTAATTCGAAACGAGTATTCCCCGAGCCAACGACCAAATGAATCACGCAATAATCCTCCACCACTAGTCAGCTCTTCTCATTTATAAAGGAACATCCAAAGGGATGTGAAGGACTGCTTTGGTGTTACCATGTGACTTAATTCGGATTAATCATATAGCCAGCTAAGTCAAAATTTGAATCCCTAAATTAAAGAAAGTGAAAGCTTCTTACTTCTTCGAGAAGCCCCACACCTGTAGATGGATCACCCTTACGATAGATATTGCAA
Organism: Erythroxylum gracilipes; assembly: GCA_026413385.1. Taxonomy (NCBI): domain Eukaryota; kingdom Viridiplantae; phylum Streptophyta; class Magnoliopsida; order Malpighiales; family Erythroxylaceae; genus Erythroxylum; species Erythroxylum gracilipes. Next base: position 23,810,892 of record JANZLC010000006.1, read on the forward strand.
ACAATAATTGCAACGACAGAGAAGACATCACACTACGTATCCATCTTCTTTGGTTCTAGAATTATATTCCACATTGATAAAGCTACAATCTAATCCAAATGATGTGGACAAATAATATAATAACAACAAAGAATCATGTAAACGACGAAATAGGATTACAATTATCTATAGCGAAAGCATTTTCTCAGCTTATAATTAAAAAAGTCAGCTGTGTAATTTTACACATGTTTTCTAGAGTCGTGGTTTCCAAGGAGTACACTTTTTATTTATTGGACATGAACGCGTCATGTGATGCAAGGTTTTCTTTTATTTCAATCTTTTGTGCAAGGTTTTCTCCTCTCTGAGTGTCGTCGGCAACCACCAGACCCGCCTGATTGTTGAAAAGTTGGGAATGACCAAATGAAAGTCGGGAATGTACGTACACTTGAAGACCTTTTTGGTTTACTGATAAAGTGTTCATGATTTTAAAATCTCTTCCGCAGGTGAGTGACCTTTGGAGTGGTCGGCTGTTCCCTACATCCGCCAATTCCAATCTCACCACACACTTTTCTTTCTTCATTTTCTTCTATTGCAGACATTATTTGACTAACGATGTTGAATATGTTGGGACAAAAAGCATCATAAGAACCATCGATCCTATTATCAAAGAAGACACATACCCTAGCTAATACCTCCTTAATATGGACACCATGAAATTAAAGTCATATATATTAGGGTTATATATATGTGATCCATGCCCCTTTGGATTTTGTTTTCATTCCGAGGACCTCATAAGAAAAATGTCACTCATGCCTTATTCAAATTTTGTCACGTGTTTTCGTCTTAGATTTATTCTATTGACATTCAACATTCTAACAGAAATTGTCGGCAAGTACGTACTAGAGTTTGTTAGAAATTCATATATACTACTTGTGAATTTGTATATGGTTAAACGCACATTAATAATTAACTTTCATAAAAGAAAATAGTAAAGAAATAAAATAGGCAAATAATTAATTTAGGACAACTTAAAGGTCTTCTTCTGGAAAAGTTGGCTTAAAATTACAGGCAATACTCATGAAGTTAACTGCTTCGACCCTAGCGGAGGAGGTACAATGTGTAACACGAGCATTAGTTACATGCATCGGGTCAAACGTGAAAGTAAACTAAGAAAACACGAGAAATATCTATTTTACTTTCCATAACTTCAAATGAGTTATTTGATACCAAAACTTCGGGACTTTCTTGATAACTTTTACGAAAATTAATCAAGCGGATGTCATTTACATCTTTTGTAACCTTCTTAATGCGTGAACTTTTTAACGGGTCAAAAAATCTGAACGATCACAATTTATTTAAGAAGCAAGAGACTTAGCGTATATATATAGTAACTATATTGGGCCCCTTTCACAGGACTAATATACATGTTTCGACTTACATTAATTAGGATTTATTTTTTAATACATTTTAGCCCATTAAATCAAGTTATTTATTATCTTTTAACCGATTTGCTTAATTGTGAATTTATCAAAACCATAAAATCTTAATTAATTGCTGTCTAATACTCGAAAAATTACAAACAGGAGGGCCCCTCCCTTTTGCGTAATAAATTATACACATTGTTTCACTCGAGTGTATATTTACTTGAGTGGTTTGGTTGGTTTTCCTTTTCTTTGACAAATATAATTCCACAATAGTTCTTTGTATATGATCCTGTCGTGCTCGTGTATGATCCTTTTTTTTTCAAAAAAAAATGATTAGATAATGTCTTCCCCTTCTTTCTTTGGCTCTTTTTGTCCCCAAAAATCATGTAGCCTTTTGACATTCAAAGCTTTACATATGCCTTTTTAAGAGCTATATTTACCCCTCCAAAAAAAAAGAAAAGAGCTATATTTGATTCCAAAACTTTCCAGAGTTGAGGAGTAGTAATTAAAGCACGGAAATCAATCATCAAGTTGCTACCACCTACAAGAACGTTTCATAGCTGAATAGATAACTTAGGAGGAGGTTCCAAGCCATTAAGTCTTCCTCATACATGAACTAATTTCTTCATCATCTAACACATTGGCAGAGACCTCGGTAATCTCACTAAAACAGGGCGAGGAGGGTGCAGGATGACCTGAAGATTCTAAACGCAACCTGTCTGAAGCATTATGAGAGAGAATCTCTCCACGCTTTATCCATCTCTTTTTCCTTTGAAATACTCGGTACACAACCCAATTTTCCAAAGTAGACGATATCTGCAGAAGAAACCAGAAATTGTTACTGTTTTTACTTTTTTTTTTTTTTTAATCAATGTATATCTTTCTTACGCACACACCTGACTCGACTTCGATATAGCTGGGGAGGCCATAAGGCGATACTCATGCATAACCCATTCGATTTTCGTCTCTTTAGACAGCTTTCCATGGCAGAAAACAAGGGCCTTCCTCATCCCAATAACTTGGTCGCTTCCAGAGGCAACAATTCGTTTGCCTTTCCCAACAGGCTTCCAGTAGCCACAACCATCAGCGGTCCTCTTACGTTTCCCTTGACCAATCTCGTTGTTTTGGTTGTAAAAGAAGTACTTCCTCTCCTTATCATCACCTAACACCAAAGTAACCAGGGATTTAATCCCATATTATTGGCATATACAGCAAAAGAGCAATGACTAATTAAGTACATAATTGATAATGCTTTCAACGATTAACCTGGCATTGGCAAATTCCAAGGATCGGTTTGAAATACGTCAAGCTCATGAATAACAGAGGCCGGCAATGGAACGCCCAACACCTTACGTTTCAAGTAATGAACGAGAAGCTCTTCATCTGTTGGACGAAATCTGAAGCCAACTGGCAACTTGACGCCTCCATTCATATAAAAGAGGTGTTTCTCCATGCCCAGAATCTCCTTCAAAAGTCTAGTTGCGGATGGCCAACGACAAATTTATGTGCAACAAAAAGATTAAGAGAGGGATCATATAAAAAAGAAAGGGACGTATATGTACTGAACCCTCCAAATTAGTTTTATGGGCTACTAAGACAAAGCCGAAGGATGTCTATATATGGAAGGAAGGGTTGAGAGAATTGGAAAATAGTTTCAAAGGTTGTTTAAGGAGATTTAACAATAGTTTCCAGGGTTGTTTATATAGGATTGAGATTTGAGAGATTCAAAAATATTTCCAATTTAAATTCTGAGTAGGAAAATCATTGCTTATTTTTTTCTTTATTTAAAAAGTCATTGTGAAAAATCTAAGGGTATAGTATTTTCGTAAACTTTCTAATTTTACCGTAGACCTCTCTAGTACAAACGAGAACAAAAGTAATTAAAAATAATAATAAAAAACACCATATTTACTTAACCCTTGGGCCCCATTTGGTTGGCACGATTGTTGCCAAGAAAAGTAATCATTTTTTTAAAATTTAAATTATTATGTTTTGTTCATTTTTTGAGTAGCTAGGAAAGTAAAAACTTTTCTAATTTAAGAAAAGTAGTGACACTTTTCTTGGAATCTAAATCTCAACAACCCTTTGGTATTTAGATTACTTTCTTCAGGAATTTAATCTAAAAAATACACTATACAATTTAACCCTTCCTTCTCTCTCAACTCTGCGACTTTAAAATATATAAATTTCAAATAAATTTTGATTTAATAATTAAAATATATAAAATAAATATTGATTTATAAATAATAATTTTTGAATTATTTATTTTTAAAAATAAAATATTTTATTAATACTTTATTAATAAATATTATATAAAATATTTAAATAAATTTAAATAAAAATATTTTTGTAAGTTTTATTTAATTTATAATAATTATTAGTAATAATAATATTTATTATTATTTTAAAAACAAAAATTAAAAATTCATAATAATTATAAAAGTTGAAATAAATAAAATAACTAATTAAAAAACTTTGAAAAAAAGGGGAAGCAGAGATAAGAGAGAGGGAGCGAAATTTTAAAACTTTTTCAAAAATTTTGCAAAAAATTCTCCCTATTTTTTAATATTTCTGGTATCAGCTGGTATTTGGATTTTGAATATTTTTGCTTAGAAATTTCAATCGACAATCTTCAGGTTTATATTTTTCCTTATTTAACGATTTCAATTTTTATTCTGTTTATAAGGATATAATTGAAAACACAGGTCAAAATTAAGTTACATTCTATAAAATATTGTTACATACCAAACACTATAATAAGAATCCACCCAACTTTCCTATTAGAATTTTTATAAGTATCCAAACATATGAATATCTTTACTTTCCATAGATTTACTTTCCAATGAATCATATTCCAAATTTACTTTACTTTCCCGCCAACTAAACGGGGTCTTAGTGTATATAAAAAGACCAGAACCCCAAAAACCAATTAAACCACAGTGTTGTACAAATACACTTTTCAAAAATCCTTCACACCTCATCTAAAATTCCAACAGTACATGATGTATCACCACCCTCTCAAGATAGACTCCAATCTAAGATATAATTTTTTTTCAACTAGAAGATTATCCATATAGCTTTTGAATGCAAGTTATTATCTAATTAATATCTTATATGTCCAATTAATAAATAATGTCAAAACTAATTACTTAGATATATAACATATATCTTAAAAATCTACCCCTTTTTGGCATTGTTTGTCACAAATATGAAACTCCCCATAAATAACATAATTGGACATGTAAATATCAAATTCACAATTCATACGACAAATACTCCCCCTTAATCAAACATCAAGTTTCAAAAAATATCAAATTTATCCAATTATCCAAATTTCTCCCCCTTGAGACAAGAAGATGCCAAAAAGCAAGATGAATAGTCACACATATACCTTAAAATCTTCTCTTGAATGGAACATTTACCATAAACAATCTGATGTCTTCCCTTTGCGACAAAACATTGTCAAAACAAAGAATGTCTTCAACATAATCAATCTCAGTGAATAAAGAAACATAAAAATTAGTAGTAGGTTCAGCGGAAGAACTATAAGCACGCCAAGATGAACAATTTACCACCAGTCAATGCACATGCTAAGATACCATTACTTACTTCAATTCCATCTTCATAAGACTGATCAAATTCATAAACCCAAGTAAATAAAGACGAGTGTTGCCAATATAGTGAGAGAGAGAGATACCCGAGAGAGAGACTGACACTGATGAGAGAGCTGAAGAGTCTTCGTTGGAGCCAAATAGAAGTTACAATGCAAACTACTAAAAAGATGAGACGACAATGGCAACATAAAAACTAAAGAACTAAAGAAGACAAATCTTTTTTCTTACATTTCTTTTTTTAAACAATACAAAAAAAATACTTCAAAAATGTAAAGTACACTATCCCTGTGTCCCTCGAAGAATTTCAAACCTGGGCTTATTCCTCGTCACATTATCTCGGTAATCAGTTTCTTCTTCTGAAGTAACTAATTTGTCCTTTGTCTGAATAGTTTCTTCAAAAGTAATAACTAACTGTGAATCTGTACAATTTCTTGTTTTTCCTTCACTACATTTTTGTGCTTGTACTTGACCCTTTCTAATCCAAAAGTGCTTCGGTAACGTGGATTGCAGCTGAAAATTGAATGGAGAGTGTCTAGATTTTTGATTTTGACCCCTTTGAAACATCATTTGTAGCATCTTGTAGCATGTCGGCCTTATGTACCCGATAACTCCGCATAAATGACACATAGGTACAAATCTTCAATTCTTTCTCTATGTTTCTTCTTCTCATATAGATCTGGACATATCATTTTTCTCCTTATTCACTTTAGAGCACTCACTCTTACAGCCAATGCCTTGAAGATCTCCTTTAACCTTACCATTTTCTATTAACTTTTCTCCATTCAACACTATCAATCCCTTTTCGGTACTTACTAATTTCATTCTAGCTTCACCAAGCTCATCTGACATCAACATCAATTTATTTTCTAACTCTTGAATGGTGTTCTTCATGGAGAGATTCTCTTCCTTCAATCTTTCATTCTTTCTACAAGGTTTCACCCTTTTTCATACATAGCTCTGTAATCCTCGTAAATATTCCCCTTTTTATCATTTAGGCTACTTCCATCGCTGTCATAATCTGATATTAGGTTTTGAGCTGAGTTGTTTTCATTTTTCTCAAAATTTTCCAATTTTCTCCCTTTTTTGACTTCAGTTACTTCCTTCTCAGTTACTGTTAAGCAAGTAACTGGACTCTTGCTATATAAAGCAAATAATGCAGCATCATTCACAGCTTCTTCTTTACTTTCAGATTCGTTATCACTCTAAGTACTCATATAGGATTTCCCTTTTCTCTTCTTCAAGATGTTAGCACACTCCGCTTGAACATGTCCAAAGCCTTGACACTCATGACATTGAATTCCCTTTACCTTTCTTTTTCCCCTTGAGTTTTAGCTTATTGTTTGAAGGTATTGTTCGATGAACTCCCACCTTTTTACCTAAACTTGGGTCTGTCCTTTTTCACTCTCTTCAATCGTTTACTGAACTCTCGTGTTAATAACTTTATATCCTCAATCTCGTCAGATTCGTCTTCTACATCATTCATACCTTTTCCAGTTTCAACCTGTAATGCTAATCCTTTGCTTCTTTCTTGTTTACCCCTTAACAAATTCATTTTAAAATTGGTAAGAATTCCAATTACCTTCTCCAACAACAAGTCATTGATGTCATGAGCCTTCTCGATTGCTGCAATTTTTGAAATAAACCTTGAAGGTAATGATCTCAATGTCTTCTTGACTAGTTTCAGATTGGAAGATTTCTTCCCGAGTTGATATGCCTGATTCGTTATATCTTGCAATCTTTTATGAAAATCTCCAATAGTCTCATTTTCATCCATCCAATAGTCTCATTTTCATCCATCTTTAGTTCTTCAAATCTCACAGCTAATATCTATAGTTTTGACGCTATCACAGATTTAGACCCTTCATGAATAGTCTGCAATGTATCCCACGCTTCTTTAGCTGATTCACAGGCTGATATCATTGAGAAGCATCCTTAATCAATAGCACTGAAAATTGCGCGCAATGCTTGCAAGTTTCTAAGCGCTCTTTCTTCTTCGGCTATTGTCAATTCAGATGGATCTTTTAGAATTGTCTCTCCCAGATGTGTCCAGCCATGTAACATTGAGTTCCATGCTCTTATTCCCTGTGCCTGAATAAAGACTCTTATCTGTGATTTCCATGCAAGATAATTGGAACCGTCCAATAGCGGTGACCTGATAATTGATGCTCCTTCTCTTATGGCCATAATTACAAAACCCAGACCTGCACCAACTTTATGTACCAAGTTCTGAATCGGTGACCTCTATCTGATACCAATTGAAAAAACAAAGGGGGTAATAGTTTCGTAAACTTTCCAATTTTACCGTGGACGTCTTTAGCACAAACGAAAAAAAAGCAATCAAAAACGAAATAATAAAAAGCAACACCATTTGATAACGCTTGCTTACATCTGCATTATCTAATTTCTGGTGTTGCTTTTTATTATTTCGTTTTTGATTGCTTTTGTTTTCGTTTGTGCTAGAGATGTCCACGGTAAAATTGAAAAGTTTGCGACACTACTACCACCTTTGGTTTTTCACATTGAAATGAGTTGGACAATAATCTCGTTGATGGTGATCATTTATGGTCATCTATTTTCCACTTAAGTAATTTAAATTTAAATATATTATAAAAGATAAGTGATTTATTTGTAAGAGAATAAAAAAATTTATGTTCTTACTCATCGTGCTTTATATCTTTTTTAAAAATTATCAACTACAAAAGAGAATGAAGGAGTGTTTTTTTTTTCTCTTTTTCTCAAGTTTCTTATTGTAATTTTAAAATAATTTATAAAAACATTTTTTATATAGTTTTAAGTATTTCTCATTTCTAATAATTAAAAATATTGATAATTTTAAAGAAATGTAAATTTTATGTTCTTGCCAATTATGACTACTATATTCCAAACTAACAATAATGTTTATTTTTGCCAAATCTAACCTATTTTCTTTTTCATTTCTACTTATTTTCTCTTTTGTCCCCTCTTTCTTAAATAGTGCTACCGTTATTTTTTATAGGAATGTTACATGCTTAAGTTGATGAGGGATAACAAAGATTAAGTACTAACTTGCATTATCTTCAACTTTAAGATTGGATTTCAAAACTTGGTCTTTGATGAATGAATCCATAGAAAGCTTAATTGATAAGCTATATATTTTGCATAGACAAAGATATCAAATATAATAAAAAAAAACATATATCACCTTATAAAAATAATACCATGCCTGTGTATATAAAATGAGTTCCAGGAACTTCAAAGAACATATATTAAAGGCTTAATCTGGTTGAAACTAAAAAGGGCATTCCTAATCCCTATATTGGATACAGGTTCAGTGAGGGAGGGAGAAATGAATTTGGAAAGGATAGTAGAGGAACTTGAAAAACCAATTTTAGAGCCTAGGATAGACTTAAAGTAATTGTAGGCTAGAAGCTTTATACCCTTAAGATTGCATTAATCAATTTATGAATTTCATTATTAGGTTTAACCCTAATCTAAAAGATATATATCAACCTATCTGAGGTTTTCATATAAATCCTTTTAATTGTGATAGATCTCAATCATCAACACCTAGTTAAAGTCTTGTTAAGGTGTAGGATGTGCGATTTCAACTATGATAGATCTATTCATACAAAAATCATACATGAAATAATACATTAGCAATATTAAGAGTACATAATTGAATCTCAATAAAATTAAAGAATGAATTAAAATAAAATAAGATCACTACAAGGTCTAGACAGGGTTCATCTAATCTAAGTACCAAAAAAAATATAATTCACATTCATAACATCAAGACTAAAGGAAAAATAGAAAACTAAAAGAATCATGGTAATATCCTTTTTAATCTTCATGAAATCCACTTTAGATTGATCGAAATCCACTGCGAATATGTTTCCTTGTTTTGTGTTCTTTATATCATCATAGGCTATCAATTTGTGTTTTACAAGCCTCCTTTAAACCTTGTACGAACCAATCTAGACTTTTTTCTCTTTGTTTTCCCCTTTTATAACTCAACAATTAGGGTTTTCAGAATGAAAACAATTACCCATATAGTCATGTGACATGACTATATCCCTTAATCTTGCTTCAATTCTTTAAAAATCATGAAGAAACATAGCCTCAGGAAGCTACACAGTTATGGACGTAGTTGTGTCCACCTCTACACGGTCATGTCCCTCAAGGAAAGCTTTAATCCTTTAATTTTCTACCTCAATTTTGTTTGATTTCAGCTCGTTTCGACCTATGAAGGAAATTAATACCTAAAAGTATAATATGAATGAATTAAGCACCAAAAAAAATTCTCAAATAAATAAACAAAATAAGTTAAACATGGGATTATAAATTTATTATGTTAATCACATGCTTGTTTGGTTAACCATATTCACATTATATAATGACCAATTAAAAAATATGATCAATCATATGGACATGTACATAATAGTAACTTATATGTATTATTAGACACACTTCAATATATAATTATGTGGACAAATGTGTTCATATTATAAAATCTATAAGTGGCCAATTAAAAGAATATGATTTAACATGCGGGCATACAAACACTAGTACGAGTCATATGTATTGTAAGAGACACTTTAATACACACCTGTATAGTTAACTATGTTCACATTATATAATGACCAATTTAAAGAATACGATTGAACACACAAGCATTTACATAACATTATAAGTCATATGTACTGTTAGACACACTTTAGTACACGCCTGTATGATCAGTCATGTTCCCATTATAGAATGACCAATTAAAAGAATATAATCAAACATACGAGCATGTACGTAACAATGTAAGTCATACGTATAGTTAGACACACTTTAGTACATGCTTGTGTGGTCAGTTATGTTCTCATTATATAATCCACGAATGGCCAATTGAAAGAACATGATCTAACAGGCAGGAATCTAAATATCAGTGTAAGATTTAGGTATTGCAAGACATACTTTAGCCTATGTTTGGTTGGACGTAAAGTTTTTAATGGAATGGAACATAAATGGATGTAATATTAGAAAATTATTGTTTGGGAGGGATGGAAGAGTTCATAATATAATATAGTGAAAAAAAATTGGATGAAGGGTTTATAATGTAATATAGTGTATCATTTTACATTTCATCCTAAACCTCCCAAATTGGAAGTTTTCTATTTTTACTAGTTAGGATGGAACGAGATGTAATATGAAACCCTCCTCTTCTATCCCATTGTATTCTATTCCATTATAAAACCTCCTCCCAAACGATGTAATAATATTACATTCCATTATAAAGCCCCAACCAAATATAGCCTTAGTATACACATGTGTGTTCAACCATATTCACTTACACATGTGTGGTCAACCATATTCACATTATACAATGGCCAATTCACAGAATATAATCAATCATATGGGCATGACATAATAGTGTAATTTATATTCCATATACATTCCATAAATGGCCAACTAAAAGATAAGCCTAAACATAAGGGCGTCTATTAGTACCAATGATGTGTTCCAATATTTTCCTATAGGTTTTGACACTAAACTTGACTTTAAAATGGATGACAATCAAATGTCCCACCTCTATTTTCCTATATGTCTTTATAAACCTTCATTTTTTTTTTGTTCTTATTGTGATTAATGATGACCACTTCAACCTTTTATCTCTTTGTTGAGATGCTTACCTTAGTTAACTTATACCTTTTGTTCTTTTTAGATATGCTAGTAATGGACATTTTAGTCAATGTTATATTAACATTAAGGACCTACAAACATGTAATCATGCAAAAACATTTCAACATAAAAATAAATTTGAGGATGAGTAAGAACAAATTCTTACACATAAAATTATTGTATTAGTTATTTGGTCACCATAAGATTACCTTTGACTTTACCGTTTGGTTTTCCTTACAAAGTTTTCAGTTTATGTGCTTTTACAACACTAAATAGAACTCAAGTTCCCTAATATATATCTATCAATGATATAATGTTTGACATCTAAGCCCAAATACATTTTTGTGTTGGTTAGGTGGAAAAAGTGGGCAAAAGAAAATATTTTCATATATTAGTTATACTATTGCACTAAAAAAATGGTGGTCAATTAATATTTTCCATGCAGCATAATTTCTTATCTTATAAAATAAAACACAATTATCTTACCTTTTATATCCATGAAATTAGCTATGGTGAGTATCTTATCTATCTCATTTGTGAAAATTATGATATAACCTTGTTGCTAAATTCATGTAAAACTAACTGCTTATATAGTTAAAGTTGTAGCAAGAATTATATCGTGTCAGTTTTTCCTTAAAAATAATAATTTATACAGGAAACAAAACTAGGAGGCATCATTTAGGTTTATCAGACAATGCATACCTATAACAAATTACGGGATCATTTCTATAAATACTAAACCCTCACCTATGTTCCGAGATAACGGATATATATCTTGCCAATTTTTTTGGGATCAATAAAGTTGATAGATAATAAAAGATGGCAAGTACAAACGTTAAAAACATTTGGTGCCTATGTATAATTTGTTTTTTATGCCTATGTGCTTATATACTTCATCCTTTAAGGATATTTTCAGATACATCTTTCAAGGATAGCTTAACCAGGGAAGTATAAACAGTGTAATAGAACAAAATGGTTTGGGATAAACAGCTTCCCCTTAAGGTTTCATTATATACTTGGTTGATGTTATGCAACAGAGTACCGACTATGGATCACCTAACTTACCTAAACACTAAAAGCATATGCATGTTATATAAAGTTATGCAAGAGAACCTATACCACCTATTTTTTGTATGCAACTACTCCAAAGAGGTATGACAATACATCCTAAGTGCTAGCCTAGTGTAGATAAATGAGTTAAACTGGAAGGCTTTTACAACTTGGTGGATAGGAAACAAAACAATGGTATGGAAAAATATGTATTACTTGTTACTTTTGGGACTTGTTTATTTTCACTATGGAAAGAAAGATGCAACTGTATATTCAGAGGAAAAGAGAAGAGCACGCAAATGATGATATATGAGGTCATGAACTGGACAAAGGAACAAGTCTCATGAAATGATAAAGCAAGGAACTACAATATAAACTTGGCATAAATATGGAGATTTGAAATGTTCAACAGAAAAGTCAGTATAAGAAGAGAGACATTTGTTATAGGAAGATTAGGTAACTCATTATAAAGCCTCTAGACTTAGTCCAAATGTGTAGAGTGTATATAAATACTCCTCCTTGTATACTTCTGAATAGTTATTGATACAATATTTTCAAAAAAAATTAATCCATTTAGAAGTGTATATCTTAATTATTTGTAATGAGTGATGGTATTTTTTATGCATAAGTGTGGTATTGGATAAATAAACTACTTATATAATTTGTGTTAAGGTAAGGTATGATTTGTACTTTGAGATGGTATTCTCATTTTTCACTAAAACTGTTAAATTGCATGGTCGTAACTTTGTTTATAACTGTGATAGTGAATATAATGAGATTTAATATAGTTTGTGTTGAGACATGCTATTCTTTCTACTCAATAAATGTATTCCTAGTTAAAAGTGTATGTCTTCCTTATCTATAATGAATGGTGGTATTTTTTTCTCTACATAGATATAGTACTAGAATATTTATATTGCAGCATGGTATAGTTTGTGTTCAGAGATGATATTTCGATTTTTCATAGAAGCTTTTACTTATCTAAAATGCATAGTGGTAACTTTTGTTTATAGAGGTGGTGTTGAATGCACCAACTGCTAGTATAGTTAGCATTAAGCTATAGAACTCTTCCTATTTAGTCAATATTTTCCTATTTAAAATTGTATGTCTTGCTTATTTCTAGTGAATGATGGTATCTTTTATACATAGGAGTGATATTGGAAAGTAAAGTATATGTACTGGTACATTTTGTAATGAGGCAAGGTATGGTTTGTATAAGTGATTATATTAATACTGTAAAGTGTACATAGTACTTACTTTTAATGATTGGTGATATTTTTTTATCTTAGGATAGTATTATATATAGTGAGTCTTGGTATAATTTCTATTAAATCATGAAGTTTGCATTTAGTAATGGTATTCCCTTATAAAAGTAAAGATGTTATTTATTTCAAATAAACATCTAATGGTATTTCTATATCTTTGTAGTTGAGAATGCAATGAAGCATGATAGTACTTATATAAATTTTTGATAGGATACTCACGTACCAAAATATAATATACACCAAATGTAAAGAAGCCAAAATGATTTAGTGCATTAACAGGGACAATCTTCTTCTAGATTCTTCTTTTGAATCTCTATTTTGCTCTCCCCATAAAAATAATAAATAGATGGTGTGGAAATGGTGTATGGATATATCACTAATGTCCTTGCTTGTTCCCAAATTTAAGTTGTAAAAGAAAAGTGGTAGTTCCCATGTTCAAGCTTCAACAATGATATGTACGTCATCTTTGGAGATGGAGGGAAGAACCAAAAAAAATGTCAATAGAAAAGATGGAAGGAACAACTAAACTAAACAAATTGTTCTACATTTAAGTTACAGAAAAAAAAAGTTAGTAGTTCCCACCTTCAAGCTTTAATAATTGTGTGAAGATCTTCAGTAGAGATGAAAGTAGGAAAAAAAAAAAAGATATAGAAGATGGAGGAAATACCTTCTTTCTTTTTATCATAATTAACATATTTGCTCTTCCATGTTTCAATATTTGTTATCTTGTTTTTATTCTAATTGGTATAAATGGCCACAGATGACCACCAATAATTAGCTACAAAGCATTTCCTATAATAATAAGACCTAAGTACGGACTTAGTCAACTTTGGGTCAACAGGCATATATGATCATACATTGTTTCTCATTCTCAACCTCAAGCGTGGCAAGATAGCCTTAGCCTGATTCGGTCTGACTCAATCAGAATTAAACAAACTCAACCTTAAATTGACCATACTTTAAGTTAAGTTTGAGCTTTTATTTATAAAATTTTTTGGCTCGAGCTTAACCCGACCCATAGCGTAAAGTCTAACTATATTAAAAAATTTTATTTTATTTTAAATAAAAGCTACATTTCTGTATTAATAAAGGACATCGATTACTTATACATTGGATTTAATATAAATAATAACCACAACAATTAAGATAAGAAAAAAAATTTATTTAAGTCTCATATACAAAACTAAAAATAATACAAAGTTAAAAAAAATACATTTATAATAAGTTAATTTAATTTCAAATATCATCTCTATATATTTAAAAAATTATTATACTAATTTTTTTACGTGTATGTATTAAAAAGTATATATATTGTCAATATATTTAAATTATATTAAATTAATATATTTAATTATGTAATGTCCAATAAGTTTGTAAAAGTTTAATTATATAAAAAATATAATATTGGACTAATATTTAACTAGAATTTTGGTTATCAACTGATACTAGTTGAAATATCCAGTTTCAACCGATATTAAATTCTGATACAAAATTTTATTGTTTAATACTTTTTTGACCAATATAACCGTTACAGTGACCTCTGTCACAAGGTTATCTCATCATCATAGTACCCGAATAAAAGGACTATTTCGTCCAGGTGGCGTTCGGTTTAATCCAATGGGACTTTTCAAATTTGAAATGCTTGAGATGGTCTTGAAATTCCATTTAAGGAAGTTATATACTACTTGGAAACACAAAATTCGATTTTTGAAAGACCATTATTTTAAAAGAGATCCACAATTGAATTTCCTCTTTTTAATTTGAAAAGCTATATAGAAACGCTTCTATGGGAATTTCCATTTAGTCCCCTGTATCACTTTCAGATTTCAATAATAATTGATAAGGCCAACATTATTTCTGCACCAAATATCCAATCTATGGGAGTAGTAATAATTGACAATCCCTTCGAAAACTTAAACATAGGTCAGATGTAAATAGAGACATATGAAGGGAGAAGCATAATTCCATTTAAATTCAACTTAATCTACCAATACAATCCAAAAATTTCTCTAGTTGCTCCATTTATTAGGTCCGTGGTTGTAGTAGCATCAAGATGATGTATTCGAAGCCACCGTCGCTTTTGGACTTTCATTGGCACCTCTCGTGGCTTTCAACCCATGATTGATCGTGTCCAGTTGAGAATCGAATAAAACATCAGTGAATATAAATAAAGACCGGAAATACCACATATTTGTTCTAGAGAAGATGTACAAAGTGATGGTTTATGCTCTATAGTCAATCGCTTTGATTGTAGTTTAGTGATAAATTATTTAAATGCATTATTTATCTTGTACATGTTTAGATGTATATGATAAAGTCCACGGGATAATTGTACATTGCAAATGAAATTATAATGAGATTATAATTATGAGGTTCATATTGTATTTATGTATTATTCCTAAATGTTTCTAGTCATTGCTCTATTAAGATTGGACATTAATAGAATGGAAAAAAACTAGCACTCGTTTTGTTTTTCCTTATGAAGGAAGTAGTCGATCTCATAGGCTAAAGTATAGAGATACTTAAACAAGCGTGTGGGTGCTTGCTAGAGAACAAGTTCACTGAACAGACCCGATATGAGAAATCTATTTGAAACATTACTTGTATGTCTATGGAATTCTCATTGTGATGATTGTATAAGTGATCCTTTGACTTGAGGTCATCAAAGTTATCTTGTATGGGGATTGTTATGTTTTGATACTACTCGTGATCTATTTTATCAAAGGTCGTTAAACGGTAGTCATTGGATATAGCATGAACTATATGGAGATAGTTGAATGATCAAGATAGGATTCATCACCCTAAAGTAATTAGGGAAAATGTTCTGTTGTTCTCGATTAATATTGATTCGGGAAATCCTTGGCCAAGGTGGAATGATATTTTGTAAACAGTTTACAAATATCATTAATTGAATCAATAGCTAATGGCGGAGAACTAATATAATTAGACTTAAAATAGAGTAGACACTAATTTCATGCTCTATGTCTAATCGGAATATTGTATGATGAAATGATTGAATTATACGAAAACATTATGTACGGAAAGGTTAGTCAAAATTACTTTGACATTCCTAAATATTTGGGTGATCATAATATGCTGTTAGATGCCAATATTGATATATGATCATAAATTGTTTAATTGGAGAATTAAAGATAAATTAAAAGGAGTTTTAATTTATCTAATTTTTATAATCATTGCCAACATATTTGGGAAACTAATGGGTCTCACATATAGAATAGGTTGAAGATAATAAAGTTAATTTAATAAAGTTGGACTTAATTGTAAAGTTTGAGAAACTTTATGATTAAATATGAGCTATTTAATAAATAAGAATCAATATGAGATATTGGATCTTATATGAGCATAATTGGTATTTAATTAGAATTATTTGTAATTCTAATTAAAGTTTAATTGAAATTAGAATCTAATTCCAATTAAATTACTAAAACGTACAAAGCTTATTATAAATAGGCTTAAGTTCTAAAGAGTTTGCTTAACCTTCTCTGTAAGAGTTACAGAGTTTTCTCAACCTGTTCTGTGGATACTATTAGAGGCCGAATACTTGTATAGCTATGGTGGTTAAGACGGATCAATTTTAGAAACGGTTCGAGAGATACAATAAGATAAAGATTAAGCTTCGGAATAAGGTACAAATAAGTTTTCGCTTTATTATGATTTGTGTTAATCATTTTATAGAATTAAATAAATCTTGATATTTGAGAAATTAAAAGTTACAAAAAAGTTTCGTGATTATTTCGTTGCGATTGGGATCAGATCGCAACCCGATTTCCCAACAAATCTAACAATGTACGTCAATAAATTAATATAG
>JANZLC010000006.1:23885532-23901639 GCA_026413385.1 Erythroxylum gracilipes
AGGTTAGGTTTCTTTAGAAACAAGAAGAAGATAGCAAGGTATTTAAATGGATAGTGATGGAAGAAGGCAAAGTTCAATTTTAAGGCTTTGGAGAAGAGAGTATCGAAGATGGAGAGAGAGCAAATCAAGAAAAAAAAAGTGAAGAAGATGAAGAAATGTGGCATACGTCGTGAATGGTTAAATGAAAGACCCAAAATATGGTCTTTCATTTAACAGATTCGTGGCTTAATGTCACTTGCCACATGTCGCTTCCCCATGGTTCCATTTGCTCCACTTTTATAACTACTCCATTTTGTCTCCAATTTCTACTCCAATTGTCTCCAAATTTTCAATGACATAAGTCACTAAATCCCAAAGTCATTTATAAAAATTTCCATTGTCATTCGACTCTTATTTTTACTACTATTCATCAATTATTCTGCCACTTGACATTTTTCCTAGTCCAAAATACCCTTAAATTCTAGAAAATTCCCAAATTTTCACCAAAAATTATAATTCACTACTTATACATTCTCACTCATTTTTTAAGACACAAAGCCATAATTTGCATCATATTCACGTTAAAAAATCATTTATACTCGAAAATGTCAAATAAGTGCATGAACATTTCATTTTAATTTGTGTAATAATCAATTTCACATATGTGTATGCTAACATTATGCATGAGCATAAAATGCACTTTTCTAAACTCTAATTACTATTTTCTCAATTTCATAAATCCAGGGTTCTAACCACTAGTATGGGAACGAGATGTTACATTTCTCCCACCCTTAATAAATTTTGTCCTCAAAATTCTTATCTGATTGATCAGAAAGGCAGGGGTATTGTTTCCTCATATGCTCTTCCATTTTCTATTTAACTTCGTCACTTAAATAATTTCTTCCACTTGACTATAGTCAATTGAATCACTTGATCTTTCTGTACTTATTCAGATATCACACTATCGTAGTTGTTTCCTCAATATATTTTAGATCACTTTCAATTCCACTTCTGGTATCAATAGCACATATATTGGATCGTAGCGATATTTCCTAAACATATCCATGTATTACTGTGTGAATTTGAAACATCTTTTATTAGTAACACTAACTTATAAGTCCATGGTCCTATTCTCACAATAATTTCATAAGAACCAATACAATTCGAGCTTAGTTGATCCTTTTTCCTAATATGAGCACACTTTTTCTCAATCTAAGCACACTCTGGGCAAGATGATACTCTTAAAGACATTCCATCTTTCGCTTGATAATTCACATCTCTTTAGTGTTAATACACTCGACTTTGATGTCCATCTTATTATGTTCCATAACCTCGATGTTAATCCACCAATTTTATTTATCTTACTTGAATCATTTAACTCCTATTACAGATTCATTTCAGTCATCTAACGTATCTCGAATCAATTTAAGCCTGTAACCATTTTTAGGCCCTCTTTATTTTAATGTAAGGGCGAATGACTCATTTTATCATTTTACGCTTCATATAGTATTCTAAAGATATCACTTAAAATTATACATTGATCTTATGTTCCTATGAACTCCAAAATATAAGCTTTAAGCATATCTCCAACAGTTAGGACTGTTGGTAAATCAAACATTTAGTCACTTATTTCTACATCCTTAGCAGTTAAATACTATTTCGGCGTATACCTACTAGGATGTCTAGCTTAGGCTATTTTCTTCATGATGTCTCTAACAATCTCTTTGCTCAATCATGTTTATTGTGTACACATACTCCTTAATTCCATCACAATGTATCATTATTCCTATTCAAATTCAAAATCCGGATTCAATTTTCAATTTCTCAGTAAGATTCATAAATTATGAATCCTCAATTTGGGCTTTGTTGATTCTTTAATGTGAAAATGATCTAAAATCTCAATGCAACTAATAACACTTCATTTTGCCCCATATTCAACTCAACATTTTATACTCTTCATTGCACTAGATTTGGTAACCTCAATATCTAAATTTGTGCTACACCATTATTGAATTTTCTATTCAATACATCATATTACAACACTGGCCTTACTAAGAAATGCTCATTTGAACAATTACAATCTTCAAGTAAACTTATTCATTGTCTTAACCTTATATTCAGTTCTTTCAAACTCTATAATTATCTCAAACCTTAATGTCCTGAAAAATTCCAAAATGTTTCATTGTACATATAATGTCTCAAAGCTTCCAAGGCAGTTACTATTGCAGTAAGTTCTAAATCATATTCCGAACAATTCAACTAATGAGACTTTAATTGTCTCCATGTATATGAAATTACTTTATTATGTTGTATTAGATTTTATCCTAATCTTTGGTGTGAAACATCATTGTATACTATAAAATCACCAGATTCAAATGATATAATTATCATTGATGTGATACTTCCTCAAAATTCTCTTTATATTCATCAGTCCCATGATTTACACGTTTTTCCTTAGACATTTTTATCAAAGAGCTAAGATCAGTAAAAACCTTTAACAACTTCTGGTAGTATCCAATATACAGCTAGTTCTAAAGAACTCCAAATCTCGCATATATTCCTAATAGTTTCTCACTTTATCATCACCTCTATCTTCCTTGAGTCTTCCAATGTGTCATGTTCAAATACTATATCACCCACAATTTATTTGATCAAGCTAAGATTCACCTTTATTGAACTTGGCAAATAATTGTTTCTATCTTTATGGTATGTAAGATTTCCTCAAGTATTCAAAATATTCCTCTCCACTTTTCGAACACATTCTATATATCATCTATGATTATAGTCACTAATTAATCCAAACAAAATTTAGACACTTTATTCTTCAATGCTATGATACTATTGGGCATTGTTAACTCAATGTGCCCATGATTAGTTATCGCAATTCCTTAAGTAAATAATTCCCGATGAGATAACATTATGTCATGTTATTTTTGGTTTTCCCCAATTAACTTCTTTTCTCAAATGATTTTCTCCATTCATTCGATTTGCTCTGATTTAATGCCTGTTGATTCATACTAGTTTCTCCACACATTTTGATTTTTTTTGAAATATTTATTTCCTATGTTGGTAACACTTTCATCGTATCTGATTTGTATCTCCCGAACATATTTACACAGAATATAACGTGGACCTATATTCTCCTCACACTAACAAAGGTGTCACCTCAATTCCATGAATCCAATCACATAGATGGATACTTGACATCAAACAAAATACACACATCCTCAGTAGCATATTCTACATCTTATGCTTGAGTCTCCGTTAGGATTAGGACTCCAATAGTCACTTTTAATTCATTACATATTCAATTCTAATTTGTCCCTTCATTGATCATTCTTAAATTGAATCATCTGATCGACTTAACCTAATTCAGGGAAATTATTCTTTGAAAGAAGATTTCTTGCTACTTTCATCGATACCACTTATGGAATTCTTATCAATCAGCTGTCTTCACCATTTCTTGTCAGCCATTCTTAGTATCTTAAGAAAATCAATTTCAGCTATTCATAATATCTCATTAAGATCAATTTATGTCATAACTTATATGATCAGAATATCCTTTTTAATAAGGCTTATTGAAACATTAAGCAAATTATTTACTTTAGTACCTTGGTATATACTATCAAAATCATTACATCTTATCTAGAGACATATTTAGGACAACTCACCAATTGGTAGCTTATACTAAGGATACCTTGATCTCATTTGATTCTAGATAACACTTCTTCTTTTGCACTTGTCCTCGATTGTGGGGATTATGCCATGATTATGTCCTTCTTCTTTTTCCTCAAATTCATCATATATGGTAATATCATTAACAATCTTAATTCATTCCCAATTGATGACTATAAGAACTTTCACGTCTTAGACTTTAAACTATAGGAATTATGGATAGCAATTATTCAATAAGTCACTGATTGCTTCTGATATCATCTCCACACTTTTAATACACATATGCTTAATATTTTCACTTGTCATGGTAATCCCATTATCAGATGTGCACTCACATAAGCAAATCAACTTAACCTTGACAACTTTTTTTTCTACTGTTATCGTCGTCTCACCTTCCAATTTCCATTATTTCATCATACCTACGTACGTTCACAATCAATTCGGAATCATAGATGCATAATCATCCTTCAATTTTGATTTTGATCCCACTAACATATTCCTACACTAAGTCATAATCTCTTATCACGATAATCAAACGATAATCAAACAACCATTCCAAGCCCAATTTCAGCCTCTCTAGATTATAGAAAATTTTGGTTTCACCCAACTTTGTTTATACATTTTAAATCTTGTCATTTCTACCATATCTCTATTTTCCTGTATCAATCCACAACAACATATTCATATCTATCCCACATTCAAGGATATATTACCCCAGTATAACATTGATGTCGTATTCCATAATACATCCACCAATACAAATATGCTAAATCTTTATTTGTCATATCGAACCATATAGTTTTTCTTATTTCAAGATATCCACAACTTCCATTTTCTCACATTATGACATATCATCACTTTTCTCACTATTTCTATCAACTTAAATAGTTAACACATGCTCATGCGTATGACTCATGTCTGCTAGGATATGAATTAAATGCAAGTAACTTGACACATATTTTAGAAAACTCCCATATAAGATAGTACTTCTGGGCTTTGATACCACATAAATGTAGCATCCCACTCCTCAAGACCCGAACCTGACATCGATGGTGATATTCAAGTCCGTGCCCCGCGAGGGTGGCATGCTAAAGCACTCAATCATTCAAAAGTCGGTATAATTTTTTTTCTTTCAAGCATACACAAAAATCAGTAATCGAAAATTTGGGCCCACTTCATTCAAAAAGATTTTCATTTACAAAAGTTACCAACATTTTCCAAATTTTAGAATTTCATTAATCACTAGGGCCCTTTCAAAAGCAAAACATATTACACTTTGATCAATCTCTTTGTAAAACCTTTTTCCAATTGGAAAGTTATACACAAAAAATATATTCAAATACACAAAATACAATAATTTGCAGAGAATACAATTCAGTATGAAAGTAAAGAGACACAATGCATACGCGAACTAATCCCGACCTCTATCTTTCCCTTGCATGCACTAATTGTATTCCCATTTGCCTAACGGGTTATTCTTCTTAGTCTTGAAAAATATTTGCAAATTTTGGGTAAGTTTTGCGCACTTAGTGAGTGACCATCATCGATGGCTCACCCAGTCACATAACACATAATTCACACACTTCATTCTATTTCACATTTCATATTATTTCACATTCAATACACTTAATCATTCATATTATGCATATGCAGTGCACATGAGACTCACTTTCCATTTGTTACTTTGTTGTGACCGAGTGCCAAAACTGTCCTGTATCCATTGGATACCGGGGTTATTGATAACTGCCCCATATTGGGCTCATTAAATGTTGAGCTTGAGGCTCTGATTCACTTTTGAGCCTAAAGCTTATTTTCACTCGTTGAGCTTTAAGCTCTGATCGTTGCCTAATCTGGTCACATTTGCCATTATATTTCATGCATTCATCCAATGGAATGCATCAATCACATTTGCATGTTCCCATTCAATCTCATTCCCATATCATCTGCCTTAGTCCGACATTCAACATTTAATTGAGAATCACACTTTCACTTACATGCAATTACGCATTCAAAACACATTTAACAATCACATTAAGTACACTTAGTTCTTCTCATTCACATACAAGTAGAACTTCAATATCTCATCAATCATCACAATCATCGGACCTGCTGTTCGAAATCAACAATTAAGACGCATTCATATCGACATTTAGTAGTCAATTTGTTGGATCCCGCTTGAGTCTGGAATCCAACTCTTGCGAAAACATTATACTTAACTTGAGCGTGTTCCCATGAAAACTCCTTAACCAACAACGATTCAACTTCTTTCTTAGAACATCCCAAAAATTTCCTCACAATTTGTTTAATGGTGTGCCCATACAAAATAGTCACCATGCTTGAACTCATTCCTCTTAATTCAAAACAGATTTTGGAAATCATTAAATTTGAATTTCACTTTGACTTCTTCCAAGAAATCATAGGTCTAAGTATCTAGTTTTCTTTAAATTAAGAATCATCTCAAATCAGAGCTCTATAGCTCAAGATATGCTTAAAAAGCCTAAGAATGTTCAAACCCTAATCATGCTCTCCCAACCGACCCCTCAATTTCTTACCATAAAACTTTTTAAAAACAACTCAAAAAGATACTATTTTTCATGTAGAGATAGATACATGCCTTAGGAATCCATTTCTTTAAGAATCACTTCATTTGTAGGTTGGATGAGGGAGTTCTGACCGAAAGAATCTAACATGTTCGTAACCTCAATCATGCAGTAACATGTCTTACCACAATTACCACAACTTTCATAAAAAATGTTTGATGGATTTTGTTTTTGAACCATTGGAAAGTAGACTTCTAGATCTACAACTTTTATGAAGACCACAAAGTCCGATTCTGCCTCAAAAAGGGTCAAAAAATCGTGATTGACTAAAGCTGACCCGTGAATGTTCATTTAACGGACATTGTCGGGCCAAAGTGAACTTTCTCACCCGAGAAGGTCCGTTAAACGAACATGGGAGATGCTAGGGGTCCTTTTTGACCCATAAAGTTCCGTTAAATGGACCTAGGGGTTCCCTAAACCCCTACAAAGGCCCTCCAAAGGCCCTCCAAGGCTTCTTACATCCAAACTAACATCATGTTCACTCATAATCTTCACAAATTCAACTCTTTTAGTGCAAATTCACTTCATAACAACTTAAACACCAAATTTATCTCACAGCTTTCTGAATTCTCAATTCGTTTGGTTCATCAAAACCACAATTTCTCCTCAATAAACCATAGCTGTCACATACACATATCCTATGCAACATCATAACTTGTAAAATCATATCTTTCGATTCCGATGTCCAAAAATTACAAACTTTATAGAGTCGGAAAGCTAAAAGGATCATCTACTGCCTGCTATGTTGGGTCCATAATGCATGTACCTTGACACATAATTCAAAAAAATGCCCATGTAAGATCTCAATTCTGGTGCTCTGATACCACCTCTATTCCAACATCATTCTTATCCATTGAAATACCAATCCTTCTTTTCCATGACATTTCACTTACAAGTAATAGCAACTCATATTCAAAGTTCATCAACTCAATTGGATTACTTCTTTAAGTGTACTTAATTTCAACTTAACCTCATCCATAATTAAGTCATGTTTCAACTCCACCTCATTTCATAACTATTTGAATTTCCAACAGTTTTTTTATCCAATCTTAAACCTCAGCTCATTTGACTTGTCACATTTAGCTACAGCTCATCATCCAAAATTCCTATATGTCTTCTCCATAATATCTCACTAATGCGTATATATATATATACACATATATACCAACCATTCATGCTCAACATTCATCAAAGTCATCCATATATAAATTTACATTTCGAATCCATACACAAGTCCATTTTTCATTAAACTCATAAAATAAAAGTTTTACAAACTTTAATGGCATTTTCAAGCCAAATTACATCATCAATATCAAAATCCAATATACAAAGCATGTAAAACCCAATAATTCTCGAAATACATTTGAAGCCTGTTTTACATCAATTATTCCAAAAAATACAAAACAAAACATGCAAATCTGGAAAAATGCCTTGACTCTCACTTTGTTTCTTGCGCATCACCTGGAGATGGGACGGAAAGGGGGTGAGCTTAAAAAGCTCGTGGGTAACAAGCTTATACCGAATAACAAGAAAAACCTTTCAAAAAGTTCTTTATCATTGAAAATTCTTATTGGATCATAATACACATGTTTCTCCGAATTCTTATCAAGTAATCAAAATCACAAATAACACAATTCAACTTATTCACAAATTATAAACATATAAGCACATCAGAATGGTTTGGGCAGGTCCGTATTCATGACGTACTACACATTCCCATATAATGGTCCTGTGTAGCCGTAAACTTGAGGGAGTCCTTAAAGGAGCTCCGTGCCACTACCGGGCAGGCGGGAGAAGCCTATTATTGGGTCAACGTGCAAGTGACGGTTCTTGAGGAACCACCACAAACCCACATAACATGTAATCATGACTTGCAAAATGATTGCCCAAATGGCAAAATTTTGGAAACTTGTTTTTTTCATGAACATGCACTCTTTCAAAAACCCTTCCATGCAGCAATTCACAATTCGTCTGTAAGGACGTATCTTATGTGATGACGTCACATTGTTTTGATGATGTCATATCATCTGTACTGTAAGGATGTATTGTCTGTAGAGTCATATCGTTTGTGATAACGTCATATCGCCTGTGATGACATCATATCATCTTACGTTGACTTTGCTTCGTCTTAAATCGCTTTGTCTTAAGAGTTGCATCATCTTATGTTGACTTTGCTTCGTCTTAAGTTGACTCCGTTTCGTCCTAAGAGTTGCATCGTCTTAAGTTGACTCCGCTTAGTCTTAAGAGTTGCATCGTCTTAAGTTGACTCTGCTTCATCTTAAGAGTTGCATCGTCTTAAATTAACTTCGCTTCATCTTAAGTTGACTATGATCGTCTGCTTTTTGTTTCGTCTGCTTTTTGCTTCACCTGCTTCTTGATATCGTCTGCTCCATTTTTGACCCTACAGACGATATAATCTATCTTCAAGGTTTTTATGAAAGTTGTAGATCTCGAAGTCTTCTATCAAGACGTCCTAAGATGATCTTAATATGATATCCCATATGACAGTTATGTTAATTTCCCCAAGGCAGGTGCAATATGATTGAGGTCAAGACCCTGTTCGAGCCTTTCAGCCATAACTTTGTTATGGGGTCTCCAAATGTGATGATTCTTGTCTTTAAATAAACTAGAGACATAGAGCCACAAATGTTCGGAACAAGTTGAAATGAAATTCCAGTTTGTGGTTTTCCAAAATCTATTCGAATACAAGACCCAACACTTATGGTATCAGAGCAAGAAGAGGATTCGATGATGGTTAATGAGAGTTCATTGGAATAAGTTCAGTGATTATGATCAAAAGTTGGGTTTCAGAAATAGGAGAAGTGAGTTGTTTTGATGTTTGTCCTGGTGGGGGCACGCCACCCTTGTGGGATACGCGTTCAGATGTCACTTAGGACGTCAGGAACTCACAAGGGTGTAGTGCCCAACACCATGAGCAAGATTCTCTTGTACAGTCTTAAGCCTCTTACTAGACCATGTGACCTTATAACCCTTATAATTCCTCTTGCTATGTTCTTGTTGCATTAGCTCCACCTTTAAAGCTATGATTTTGGCCTCATATAAAGTCTATATAACCTGCACCCCAATTCTCTCTTAAGGTTAGTTTTAATTCCTCAAAATATCTAACAACATATTGCCCTTCGAATTTAAGAAGATTATTCCATTTTGTTATCATAAACTCTATAGTCATTATCATCACACACCCAGTCCAAAGTTCCTTAGTGAAGAGGGGTCTGGGGAGGTCTAATAGCATGCAGCCTTATCCCTACATAGTAGAGAGGTTGTTTCCAGTAGACCCACATGCAGATGTGACAGGAAAATAGTGATGCAGGTGAAAAAAACATAAATAAATAATAAATAAATAAAATATAAAATATAACTCGACTTTTAAAAATAAAATATATTTGAAAACCAAAACATAACAAAATATATTAACTCTTTATTTGTAGAAAAGCACCAATACCCAGATGATAAGAGAGCAATAAAGCATCAAAGAACTCGACTTTCACTCAACATATAGAAACACCAAACGTCTAACACCATAAGATCATTAAGCATAAAAATGCAATATTGACATAAACCCAACAATATCAGATGCAACGAGATCAACATAATCAAACCCAGAAAGCATTAAACACTAAATCAAACAAAGAAGCTAACATCAAAAACAAAAAACCATAAAGAATAGAAATTTCAAAAAACCCAACAAAACCCAGAAAACACCAAAGTAGAAGAAACTGATTAATCAAGAACCTTACCTGAAAAAAGGAGGCTGCAGAGAAAAGGAAGAGAGAGTGAGAACATCAAGAAAGAGGGAGAGCAACGTTTACATGTCTCTTATTCAATCCTAAAAAAACAACCACCTGCTTACATACCTCGTCGAAGAAGAGGGCATAACCTTCAAGAGAAAACGGGGGCGAGAGGATTGGCAAAGAACCGGTGCTCCTTCATCCTCATCATCATCAGCTACTTATCGCTGTATTTGATGCTTACTGCTTGGATGAAATATGACCACCAAACTAACCAATAAGACTTGTTAAACCGAACACACCTCCCAGATGCAAAAAAGATTAAGTCTTTATTGCACTGAGAGATTGCCCAAATGCTTAACATCCACCATTTGGACAATCCTGAGCAAAGTACCCAGAACCACCGCAGTTAAGTTTGTAAATGTAGCTAAATTACCTTAAATCTTGATTGTACAGTAACAACCTGTATGAGTGCATAACTGGCAAGCTCAACTTCGCCAACTTGACCAATGCATGCCTGTGTCACCACTAACATACTGAATTGACTCATTCTGCCTAACATTACAACATATAAACACTAAATACTTTAAACCCATAGCGTAGCTTTTCCTCGCGAATAGAACAACCACTCAAACAAATACACAGGAAATCCTCAACAGTTTTCCCTCTTTTAGTTCCTACCTCCCCAAAAATCCCACTACTTTCTCCAATATGAATAAGCACATAAAAGCAGTTCACACAGCCGAGTAGGACTACACAAACCCAAAAAGCTCCAAACTATCCTCTAGCAAACACACCCAAATAGCAAATTACCTCATCGCAACTAGCAAGTGTAACCTTCTCCTTCCTGAACACCGAGGTCTCAAAGGTAAACAAATGGAAAATAGAGAAACATAAAAGGGCATTAAACCAATCAAACCTTCAAAACCCAGAAGGATACGAACCCTAAAGGATCCCAAAAACGAAGATTTCATGATAAAAACAGCAATAGAAGAAGAAGATCAACAAAAGATACTATCTAACTGCATAAAAAGTTAGAAAACACGACAAAAATATAAACAAGACACATCTGAAAATTGCAAGAGGAGCCATCCAAGGAAATCAAAAACAAATATGTCCGCCCTAATCCATAACGGAGGAACACCATATATATGTAATTATATGCTATATTATACCATTAAAAGTGAGAAAAAAAAAACAAAGATCTGAAGACAAACTAGGAAAAGGGCACGCCGAAAATCTTAGATCTGACGAGAAACAGTTACTTGAAGCAGCTAGTTCTAAACAACTAAGCAACTAATCACGACAACTAAGAGAAACATCGTAAATCAGCAGAGCCCGTGAAAAGTAAACAATGATCTCGCAGGAATAGAAAACACAATAAATTTAACTACATCCTATGCACCCAAAAAAAAATCAATAATCCAAGTTGCAAGAAGCTGAGAAATTAATAAAAATCTAAACTTTACAGTTGCCCAAATCACTATAAAATTGCCTAAAAAAAACTAGCTAAAAAAGGAAAGAACTTGGAAAACGGCACTTGCTAGCATATGATCAAAGGTCTGAAAATCCAGAAAGTTTTCATCTTCGGTTACCACAACGCAAACACATAATATAAACACTGCAAATAAGTCGAAATGAATGTTTCTATATTAAAGGGGAAAAGGACAATAAAGCATAGTATACAACTATTAGATTTTAAACCAGTTTCCAAAAATTCACTTCCAAATTCAACCATATTGGTCCAAACCTATAAAGAGCAAGTAAACAACTTTCCAAAAGATTTCTTAAATTGCCTCTAAATTTGGAGACAATAAAGCTCAAAATGCAGAGAAGTTGTCCGAGCAACGCCTTCAATTGACTAACTTAGAACACATTCGATGAACAAAGCCCATAGCAGTGCATCTCACATAATGCTTGAACTTCTAGGGTTTTGTTGTTGTACCTTCAAGGCTAGGTCCCATAGGCTACAGGTGACAAGATTGAAACTTCCTCATTCAACAAAATGAGTTCTTATCCAACAAACTCATCTTCCAACTAATAGGACATGTTTATTCATTAATACCTGTTGGCGACATTGGTATACGGGTTAGAAACAAAATTTTATAAGAAATTTCATTTTTATACCAGGTTCAGAGATGCCCTTACTTTCTCGTTTCCCTCTAAATTGATTCATTCCCACAATGCAAATACCATCCCTTTTAGATGACATGTCAATAATCTGATCCACTTCCTTAGAGGAGTTTCTAGGTAATCAAAGAACTGATCAATATGTAATCCAATCAAAAAATTAATCTATTTTTAGGATTCCATTAAAGAAGGGGATGTCTACCTTCAGTTTGAAATCTCCTACATCCCTACCATCATCTCTATAAGCATTTCTTCTTCTCTAACCCTCATATAGTAGATACTGATCGAACATATTTGGTTCAAAATAGTCTTCTTCTTCTTAATCATCCTAATAGATAGGATATCCATAAAGAGGAACATGTCTGTCAATAGGCTCACCACGAGCCATCTCTACCTTTGATCTTTTATTGCCATTTAGCCTCTTATGTGCATTAATACCAAAAGCATCCAAATGTTCTACAATTTTGTCCTCAAAACATCATAAATTGAGATCCATCTGTTACTCTAGATGTTTCCCTAATCATTAGTTCATTACCCTAGCCTCCTGGTTATTATCACGAAGACCATTATTGTCGCTACCAGTTGTTGATACCAACTAACTCAGCATGACGTGAAATTTGAGAGAAAATGATTAGAACAAAATTAAATATCTTTTTAATTGAAAGTTTAAGTCTTTGGATACTACCATAAACCCTAAAAACATAAATGATAACAAATTAGACTCTAACAAACTAGAAAATAAAATCATGGAAATAGCAAAAATCTTTGACAATCTAAAATAGCAAGAAAATGGTAAAATTTTGGCCCAAAAATCAACTTACAATATTGAAGTGGTTGTAACTTCATTAAAGTAGATTGAAATTAGTATTTTTCGTATATTATGGACCCGTAACTTAATGCTAGCAAAAAGTTATGACTCGTCAGAATTGACTCATTTTTCAAGAGCAAAAGATTTAAGTTTGTTTGAATTTTTAACGATCCAAACATTATTTTTATTGTTGGAATGCAATTATTTTAACCGACAAGAAAATAAAATTCTTACTTCTTTAAAATAATTATGGTTTTAAATTTTTTAAAGTAACAAACATTAAGAATAAATTTTTTAAAGTAACAAACATTAAGAATATTAAGACATTTATGTTTTATAAATTAATTCTTTTTTAAAATCGCAACAAAAAACTTGAAGGAAAAAAGAAATAAATACTTTCTTAATTTTCGTTTATAGTGAAGAATTTTTAAGAAAACATGAAAAAAGAATTCTTTCAAAGAAAGTTGATAACATTGTAATGTCACAATTTATAAAGGTAAATTACTCATTTACCCTTTGTAACATAATTTATGATGACAGATAATTGGCTACTCACTTTGGTATCAAAGAGAAACAGAACATAATTTGGATTTGGAGGCACGAGTAAAAACAAAGCTTTTGCATTTTTTTTCTGTTTAAAGTTCGGTTTATGTACAGAGGAGGGAGCAATTACATTAAATCTCTGAGAGGCAGAGATAAACCACACCAAGAGACCCACTTGTAGAAAACGATTGAGGTCTGCCTATTAGGGAAAAGAAAAAGAAAAAGTGAAACAGAAACCTGCAAACACATCTCAAGTCATCCAAAAAAAATGAGGAGACTCTACAAACTTAGCACTGCAAAATTGAAAACTCCTCTTCCTCTGCTTTCTTTTGCAGTGTAAAAACAAAGATCATTTTCTTTGTTCAAATAACTGATAAGAAAGTGAGGAGTGATCAAAGCCAGAGAGCACCGGCCTCCTTGAGAAGAGGCACAAGAGTACCATTGATATGAGAGGCCATGACTCTGTCCATGGCACCAACAAGCTTTCCACCAATGAACACCACAGGAACAGCAGTGGAGCTACCCAGAAGCCTCATCAGTGCTCTCTCTATCTCGTTGCCTCTTGGGTCTTCATCTAGCTCATAAACTGTTGGGTTCACTCCCATTCCACAAAATAGCCTCTTTATGGCATGGCACATGCAACATGTGCTTATGCTAAAGATCACCACAGCATTCTCTGAGGCCAGCCTCTCTATGCGCGCTAATGGCTCTCCGCCAAACCCTCTTGGTTGCACATAAGACCCCCATGAAGACTCTGTTTGGTACATCTTCAAAGCTAAAAGGAATATAGACGTTAGAGAGAGAGAGAGATGAAAGTCGAGTGAATGTATGAAGATGGGGAACTTATTATAAGTAATGCTGGGAAGTGAATGTTCTGCGAAAACATTGGTTGGGCTTTGATGCTATTTATAGAGCAGAGGAAGTGAGTGAGTGAGTATGACAATGGGATCATTATTTTACTGTTTGTTTTCGAGCTTGAAGTTGAAATGGGTTGTCTTGTAATATAACCGACTTCTTGTCTGAAATGTAGTCGTCAGCGACTCAACGCATGCTAATGTGCTACAGAAAGAGAGATTTTTTAGGGTGGTACGTATATATGTATGTATGTAGGCTTTTATTTGCTATTTGTATGCTTTTGGATCTTTGTTAATATCAAAAGAAAGTCCAAACTGCATTAATAGCTAAACAGATTTGAAGAGAGCTTTATGTTTTGGATATATGACTATTAAAAGCAAAGCTATTATGAAACGAGGGAGAGAAAGAAGAGAGGGGTGCTGTGGCCTGGTTAGTTAATTGAGCGACCATGTTGTAATGTCTTGTACGGCAGCTTCACTAATCCTTGAAACCGATGAAAGAATGCAGATAGATAGTTGTTTTTAAGAGACATTACGAGCAGGCTTTGTCAGAAAGGAGTTGCTGCTTAGTAGACGGCTGTCTCCTCCTTCTTGTCGGCCCTACACCTACTTCTCTAGAGAAGAATGATCATAACCAAATATTATTAGTGTGCTAATTCACCAAAGAACGTGACCGACACAAGCTTTTTGACGTGATCTATGACCATCATGCCATTACTTTTCTACATACTAAGGTATAAATTTAATATGAAGGAAATAAACTCATAATACCATTAAACAGTTTAATGGTATTGTGAGTTATATACATATGTGTGTGTGTTCTTGGACACCATGGTTCCCATCAATTA
Organism: Erythroxylum gracilipes; assembly: GCA_026413385.1. Taxonomy (NCBI): domain Eukaryota; kingdom Viridiplantae; phylum Streptophyta; class Magnoliopsida; order Malpighiales; family Erythroxylaceae; genus Erythroxylum; species Erythroxylum gracilipes. The sequence goes on from JANZLC010000006.1 coordinate 23,900,719, forward strand.
ATTTAACAAACAAGACTGTTTGCTCCAACTTATAAAAAGAAATACAAATATATATACTGACAGAGGCGGAATGTTTGAATGGCTTCACATATCATTGGGTGTTACGTGCAGTAACTAAGAATGCATATTTGATTTGGACAGCTGCTTTGTGATAAGGAAAGAAATCCTACATTTAGCATTTCTTCTAACCGATCATATGTCAAATATATTATTATTAATCTTAACTATGTAGATATCATATTGATAACAAGTGAACGAACAAAGGTTTTTTATATAGATAAAACTCTATATGCTTGGGTCCTTCTGAAAGTAAAGGGGAAGTTTCTTCTTTTAGTAGCCGAGTCCTAAATGTGTTGTTTTCTTTTGAGTCTTTCAAGCGTTTTTATATTTGTAACAAACAGTTTATGACTTAGATGTAAGTTTGCGTCTCGTGAAACAGTCACAAGTCATTATAATGAGAAATGAATGGCAACAGATGTAGGTAGACATTGATAGGAAAGAAAGTGGCTGGACAGTAACAAGCTGGATTTAGCATATGAAGAAATTCTGAGAGTTAACAACTTCACAAGTCTAGTTCTGCTTCAAAGGATTGAAATGCTGTAGCATTTACGTGGGGAGTTCCAGCTACTAGTACCATATGAAAGCTTCAGAGTTTGTCTGACAGTCAAAAAGTAGTCAAAGGGCGAGTGATTGTGATTAAACAAGCTAGGCACTTGTTCACTTGTTGTTGATACCAGAGCAGAAACCCAAAAAAAAAAAACAAATGAAAAAGAACCCACTTTCGGGTCAAAGGGCAAGAACAAGTTAAAGACTCTGGTCAGTTTGCTCTGGAAACAGAAAAAGGTAGCCAAGGGGAGAGACTAGAGAGTCCTTTTCTTTTTTGCTTTTCTTGGCTTGCAAAAGATGAGCGTGATCATAAGT
>JANZLC010000006.1:23901739-23951052 GCA_026413385.1 Erythroxylum gracilipes
AGTGGACAAGTCGACTTATCAGTACCGAGCAAGCATAAGTCGACTTACAGATGGTGCAAGTCGACGTACACTTACAAATAAAACTTTAGCATACTAAGATTTCGATAAAGGATTTCACATAGAATCTATTAGAGTTATTAGGAATGAGAAAGGAGCTAAGGTATCATCAAATATCTAAGTATGTATTTAGGCATTTTTTCTTAAATATGATGATAATTGAGGTGAAAATTAAAAATTTAAGCAAGTGTTCACTATAAAGAATCTTGTAAATTTCTATTAGTAAATCATTGTTCCAGCAGCAGCATAATCGTTATATGGTGATATGGTATAAGATACTAAAACGATTAGTTTAATGCAAGTGAGAAATTGTTAGTTTATGCTCTACAGTCAATTGGTTGATTATAGTTTAGTGACATAATTATTTAATGACATTCTTTATGTTATACATTGTTGATGTATATGATAAAATCTATAGGATATATGTATATTGCAAGTGAAATTATGATAAGATTATAATTTTAATATTCATATTGCATTTATATATTATCCCTAAGTTGTTTCTAGTCATTATTCTATTGAACTGGACATTAATGAAGAGTAAAAAGACTAGCACGTATTATACTTTTCCTTAAGAAGTGAGTAGTCTATCTTATAGACTAAAGTATATAAATACTTAAATAAATGTGTGAATGCTTGTTAAAGAACAAGTTCACTGAACTAAACCTATATGAAAATTTCATTTGTAATATTACTTGTATATCTATGAGAATTCTTGTTGTAATTATTTATAAATAATCATTTGACTTGCGATCTCCAAAGTTAGCTCATATAGGGATCAATGTTTGATACTACTTATGGCTTACTTTAATCATTGGCAGCTCAGTCAATAGTTATTGGACATAGTATGGACTATATAGAGGTAGTTAATTGATCGATATATGATTCATCACTGTAAAATAATTAAAGATAATGTTTTGTTGTTCTAAATTAATATTAATTCAAAAAATCATTGACAAAAGTGAAATGACACTTTGAAAATAATTTTTAAGTGTCATTAACTGAATCAATTGCTAATGGTAGAGAACTAACATGATTGAACTCAAAATAGAGGAGACATTAATTTCACGTTCTATGTCTAGTCGGAACTTTTAATACGAAAATGGTAAATTATATCAAAAAATAATGTACAGAAAGATTAGTCAAAACTACTTTGACATTTATAAATATTTGAGTGGATATGATGCGTTGCTAGATACCAATATTAATTTATGGATATAAATTATTTAATTAGAGAATTTAAGATAAATTAAAAATTTAATTTATATAATATTAAATATTATTTAAGATTATAATTTATATCTATTGCAATATATTTGGGAACTTAATGGATTGCACACAAAGAACGGGTTTAGGATCTGATCGAGTTTTGGATGAAGCCCAGGCTCAGACCCCAAACTCAAATTTGCAGCCTAATGTCATTCTTAGTTGTTCTTCGTTGAAAAGAAAGAAGCACGAGTCTATTGGGTTCAAATCTTTTGTCCCATTTTACCCAGTATCCTCTATCCCAACAACATCCCAACCATACAATAACTAAGAGAGAGGAAATTTAAATGACTAGGATGTTGTTTGGACATAGGGTACTGGGCAAAATGGGACAGAGGATCTCATGCCGAGTCTATTGGATTGCTTTTAATCCATGAAAGAAAGACACTTGTATATCATTTATTTTTCTCTTAATGAATTTAGTTAAAAATTTTAAACGATAAAAATAGGCGTCCAAAAGATAGTCCAGTAGTGCTTAGATTGCGATATCATATTTCTTCCATGCCTCTCTTATAAGAAATTGCTCTTCATTTATTCAATATAAAAAATATTCATGTTAAATTTATATACATATTAAATTACCAGTCGCAATATTAGGTTGATCATGCTTAATGGGAGCAGAGTGTTGATACATTAAATAAGTGTATAATTATAAGCTAATAGGGGCGGAGATAGGGATACTTCATTTGATGTGCAACCTTACTAGAAGAGTTAAGGTTAGAAATATAATGGTAAGAGACAAATTAAAATTAACTAATATTAATAAAAATCAAGAGAGACAAGACTTAAATAATTCAGACATATTAAAAGGAGATTCCATAACGGTCCAATAAGAAGATGCAAAAAAATTGTACTTAGAGACTATAAGATAAAAAAGGAAGGTTTAAGAGGAACTGAAGGGAGGTGATCAAGAATGATATGACTTTGCTAAAACTTACCAAGGGCATGACCTTATTTGGATAAAAGATATTATATAAAGAGGCCCTTTTTATTCTCATAAGTCTTTTAAACATTATTCTTTAGTCTTATGTTTTGCATGTAGCCTAAACATTCGATTTGTAGTACTCTCCTCTTAGTTAGTTAATCTAAACATGTCCTTACTTAGCTAAATATTATCTTCCAATAGCTTGTTTGATTTATTTATTAACTTGTCTTATTTTTTATTTATGTATTTATTACTTGTTTTATCTTTTATTTTTACTATCTACCTTGTTTTATAGTTATTGTATTGTTTATTTTATTACCAATTTTTATTTTTATTTATACATATTAATTTTATTTTATTATTTTTGTCTATTTTTAATAATAATATTATTATTTTAAATTATTATGATTTTATGATTTTAATATGTATTTTTTTAAAACACTCTCTACCAATAAGGTAAGATTACATATTGAACCACTCCAAATTTCACGCTTTTACTATATTGTTGTTATATAAAATTTTTAATGAATAAGCATTAAAGGTGCAATGCAAAATATTGATATTTTTATTATACAAAAGTGACAAACTAAAGAAATGCATATTCATAAAGCATGAGATAAGATCGTCTGTTTTGTTTTATGGTGTCTTATTTATGTGAATTTCATATGGGTCTTCGCATAAATAAATACAAAACTTATATAAATAAATAGTTAAAATTTATAGAACAAAATAAGATTTTATAAAATTAAACAGAAGATTTGTACCGCAAAGCATCGCCATCCAACTAAAGTATCGCCACGTAGGTTCCATTCCCAAGCAACAATCCACCCAAAGGAAAACAATTTGAACCTGTGTACTAACGTAGTCCGTTTTGTGAATAGCACCCGGAAATAGCCAATCGCACCTTTGCCTTTACTTAGCAAACCCAAACACTGCACAGCCTTAAATATCGTTCTCCCTCTTCCCCTTGGCCTTCCTTTCTCTGTTAAAAACAATCTAATATTCGTCAATCTCTTCTCCCCTTTTTTTGTCGTCTTTGGTTTTTCCTTCTCTATCTGTCAACTTCCAAAAGAGACCTATTCGTGGTTGCTTGGCGGTGGATGGCAAGAACGAACAAGTATAGCTCCATTAACTTCAATCACATCTATGAGAAGAACTTAGGCAATTCCTCCACCCTCAACCCACCGAAGTCACAACCTTCTTCTTCTTCTTCTTCTTATGCTTCTTCTTCCTCTTTCTATTCTTCAGTTTCACCTTCAAGTTACCAAAACAATCCATATAATAAGAACAACATCGCATCCGTCAAGGGCCATGGCCGTATGCTGGTTTTGACCCGACCCAATCCCAAACCCGTATCAGTTGCCTCTACGGCCCCACAGGCCTCTCCCTCCCCAAAAATCGCATCGACCCAATCTCAGAAAGAACCTGTTGAAACCACTGCTGTGGTGTCTCCGAAACCCGACAAATTCTTGCCCCCACATCTTAGACCGGGTTTTTCAGGGAAAGAGGAAAGACCCGGTCCTGAGGTTCTGCGGCAACAACAAGGGTCTGGCTCTAAGGGTCGTCTGCGTCATGAAGAAAATGGGCGACCCAAGTCTGGTGGTGGCTACGAGAGGATGAGGAGAACTGGGGACTCATATCTCGATTTTATTCATCGACCTAGATCTAGCGGTAATCGACCCAATTCAAGTGGATGATGGTATGTTTCTTACGCATATCATTGAAATATAAATATACTCCCTCGCAAGTATAATGTGTTCATTCGTTCATGTTTGGTTCTTCCATTTTGTGTTGTGGTGGGGCTGATTTGCCTTATACTTGTTGATGACTTCTATTCTGATGTATACTGTTTTTTTTTTCTTTTTGATTTTCTCAATGGAAATGTTGATTTCATTAGGTGCTTGCTCGTCTTACATTTGAAGACGTGTTCGTTTCATACATCAACTTAGGGACCCTTTTCTATTTCGTTTTGCAATACTTGTGCTTATAATGGGTAGGGGTTGTTACGACAAATGGAAGCCACGGTATTGAATGTCTGATCACATTTGTGCTTGATTTCACAGATTGCTTATGGCGTTTTATGCACATTAGCTAATGAAGTCAGTTAAACACTACTTAAGGAACAAGGATTGGAAATTTCACGTTTGCTCATTTACCCATTTAAGAGGATAGTATATCCAGGCAAAGCTTGAGACAGAATGGAAATACGTGCAAATGTTAAAAATTTTAGTATATTGAGAACTATAGATATAAAATTTGAATGAAAGTGTCTTGAGAGACATTAGGTGAAACCAAGAAAATTGGAATAGGTAGGCTAATGCCCTCTTAGTATCCAGTGTAAGAATCACTAGAAAGATCACCTTGTCAAGCAACTTTTCGATTAATTAGATTAATCATTATTAGGGTTTGCACTTGCAAATATTTGAACAACAATCCTGTTTTGGACGGATTGAGATCTTTTGTACCGCCCAGTTCTTATTCTGTGTCAGAAGATCTCATCCGTATTAGATAGTTTCCGTAGAAGGTTATATTTTTTATATTTCTCATAAATCCGTACAAGGTTATATTTTTTATAGTTATATAATTTTAGTTTATAAATTTAGTCAACTGGAACTTGACCCATTTTACCAACCCTATTAGGGAGTTAATGAGAATGCAAATCAAAATTTTCAAAATTAATGACAGTTTGAGTTACAATAGTCATTTTAGTTGTTACTGAAATTCTCCATTACTTTGTTTCATGTGTTACGCAGACATTCATTGTGAGTTGAAGTGTTATCTGATACAGATGTGTATAAAGCCGTTGGAATTGACAGCAATTTCAGAGTATTCGCTGGCAGTTTTAACTGGTTGAAGATAGCCTAGGACGATCCGGATGATTTGATCTGCCAGGACTGCAGTGACAAGTGTTGTTTGGAAATCTCATCTAAAGACAGAATAAGATGCTTAGGAGTTGTAGAATTTGGTTGTATGCTTATTTTCTGCTTACGACTTGGAATGGAAGCAGCCTTTTTGCATGCTTTCTTTTGAACTACGCTCAATGGCTCCATCTTCCGGGGTTTCAATTCTCAATTCGCATTGCTCAGGTTCCACTAATCGATTGGTTTATCTCTCACTTTAAGATCTCTGAACCACATTTACTAATGAAGTCGTGAATTACCAGTAACACTGTTCTTGTTCTGGCCAACGTCAACGTCATGACTCCAAAGAAGGATGAATGCTCTCACCTTGGAGACGATCCTGTTATAGCCACACTGCCAATACCTTGTGACTCAACCCTCGCAGGCCAAAAAGACTATTTCAACATTCAAACTATAAAACAAAGTTGAGGATTTAAATTTTATTTTAAAATTTCAATTAGATTGTTCGTTGGAAGACATCAAAATTTAATAAACAATATTTAATAAATTTATTATTTTAAAATTTAAAATTTAAAGTTTAAAGTATTGTGATAATTAAAGTGAATAGGAAAATGTGCAATGGCGAAAGGTTTTTTGAATAATCAATTAAGTATGAATGGATAAAATTAGGACATATTTTTTTGAATAAAAGGAATAGAAAAAACGAAGCAAATTATATGACTAGTCTAAGGAAACAAACCTGAAACATATCTTTTAAAAGGGACGGGATTTTCTATCTAATATTATGGTGTCTTATTTTGTTTTATGAATTTCAACTATTCATTTATGTGGGACTCACGCTAGACTCACATAAATAAATGACTGAGATTTATGGGACAAAATAAAACATTATAATATTAGACAGAGAATTCAGACTCTCTCTAAAAGAATAAAGAGGCATCTTATAAGTGCAATAGCAAAAGTAATAACTCCTAATTCAAAATATACATTAAAGTTGACGAGCCAATCGGCACACTTATTTTCTTTCCTGTAAATATAATGAGATAAAACTACTCAATTTTGAGTAATCAACTCTTTGATACTTATGATTAGAGGATTGTAAGAAATTGACAATTGAGTCGAGGATTACAGAATATTTATCACACTAGAAAATCCAATTACAATTCCAACCGACGAGGAAATATTTATTTTGATGGTTAATCGTGTACAGCTAAAGCTCGCAAACAAATATATAACGCTTGTTAGGTTACGAAACTTCCGACCACCAACAATAAAACTTGGAACTCTGCTGACTCTTTCGTATTAAATGGTTTCACCCAAGGCAGTTGAGGAATTACGTCGACACAAGTGAAACTGCCAGCAACTTGGGTTGTCCAGGAACTGATTTGGTAACAAGGAACAAGAACTCCAATTTTGGGTTGGCATTCATTTTTCTCCATGTCCAGGACCTGATTTGGCAACAACAAACAAGAACTCCTAATTTGGGTTCCCCAATTACCTGTGCAACAGCTTCGATCCGCCACTCCATACATATATACTTCTGCTCCTTCTGCATAGTTTACATGCCGTGAGTATATTGCTACGGAAGTGCTAAAGGAAAGAGATAAATTGAACTATGGAAAGCGTGTTAGAACAAGTTGTGTCGATTGCAACAGACGAAGAACTCCAGCAGCCTCTCCTGGAAAATGACCATGCAGCCCCAAAACCTCAAAAAACGCCGGCTCAAAAAGCCATGAGAAAGACCTTCAAAGGAACAGCCAATTTGGCAAGGCTCCTCCCCACAGGATCAGTTCTAGCGTTTCAGATTCTTTCGCCAATTTTGACGCATCAGGGACAATGTAGAACCGTTACAAGCAAGATTTTGACGTTACTCCTTATATTGTTGGGTGGGCTATCCTGCTTCCTTTTGTGTCTGACTGATAGCTTTAGAGACGATAGAGGGAAAGTTCGATACGGAATAGCAACGGTGAGGGGGCTGTGGGTGATTGACACCGTGAATCTTTCAGCCGAGGAAGCGGCTCGTTATCGCCTAAAGTTAACGGATTTTTTCCATGCTTTCATGTCATTATTGGTTTTTGGTGCAGTTGCTTTGTTCGATAGTAATGTCAATAAATGCTTCTGGCCAACACCATCAGAGGAGCTGAAGGACATTCTAGCTCTAGTGCCGGTTGGAATTGGAGTGTTGTGCAGCATTCTGTTCCTTATTTTCCCATCCAAACGTCATGGAATCGGCTCACCTCTGTCTCGTAATTAGTGGATCTGTACTCCTCCCTTAATTCTGTTATAAAACAGCGTCTGATACAATCGAACGTTATTGATGTTGTCGTGCAAACTCGTGCCTGAAAGTTTACGAATAGAGAAAAACCGATAGACCAGTATTGAATATTTAATAATTTTAATAGAGGTCAAAATTCTGTTTAACAAAGAGGAAAAATAAAAATGTTATAAAAAATCTCAGATAAAGTCATAAAACACAAAATATATAAAATACGAAGAAAAGGTCCAAGCCTATATTTCTTTTGATGTTATTATATAAATGAAAAAAAAAATCAAATTTTGTCAATAAACTTTAAATTCGGATTCAGTTAAAGTTTCTTGCCTTTGCTTGATTAGGCTTATACAACTAGAGTTTTTATCAGTAGGTTTTTTTTTATCTTTTTTAAGAAGAACTTCAGTTAACTATTTAACTATTATTTAAAAAAGAGTGTTTTTGAAATAGCTTCATAGAGTAGATTCTTTGATAACATAAAAATAAAAAGAACTTTAAATTTTAACTATATTTTATTTTATAATAAAATTATTTATGCATATAAATATTGTTTAAAGTATATTAAAGAATATGTAAATCACAATATATTAATTATTATATAATTTTAAACCATATAAAACATAAATGAAAACATATCTAACCAAATCTTTTATATGGATTATAACATAAGTAAAACTAATATCAAAAATAAATATTAAAATATATAAAAAAAGTCAAATAATAGATTTGCAAGATAAACGTGAAGATGAGTTTGTGGATATTGTAGGAATTGTGTGTAAAACATAAGGATAAAAGAGACTAAACAATAGGCTCATTAATTGATCTAAAAAATCTATCCGAAAAAAGTCATTTGAGAGGCTTTTTTTAGAAGCTAAAAATTTGAGTTTCTTAAAAAGTTGTATTTTGTCAGTCAAAAAAGTCATATATACTAAAAAAGTACTTTTTATTCCCATTTAAACACTCACAAATTTTTAATAAATCCCTCTCAAACTTTTTTATAAAATATTATTCAAATCTCATCTTCGTCACTAACATATCCCCATTTTCTTAAATATATGATAAGTTTTAGTTTTTATAGTTAGTTAAATTACATTTTATTAATATTTTAAAAAAGTTTAAATAAGCCATTCAACTTAAAAAATTTAAACTTATCTCTAAAAATAATAATTTTAGTTTATTAATTATTTATTTTATTTTACAAAGTAATATAATTTATTGCAAATATCCGTTAATTTTGTATTTTATGGGAGAAAATAAAATTTTATATATTAAGTATTTAATAAAAATGATGATATACTATTACAACTATTTTTTTATAATTTGTCACATATTATATACTTTATGTCTTGCATGAAAATTAAATATAAGTAAAATTAGTAATTTGAAATGCAATTTAACTAATAATTACATATGAGAGTGGGAGGTGACTGTTTTTACGTATCAAATCTTCTGTTCCAGTTACTCTGTTTCATTAAATCTCATTCATATATTTATCTGAATTCTACATAAATAAGTAAATAAGATTTAATAGAACAAGATTGGAACAGAAGATTTAATGGAACATAATAAGAATACCATAAATCTTTCACTTAAATATATAGACTAGATTTAGCCCCCATTTGGATCAGCTCTTGGAGGATCCAAAAGCACTTTTGTCTATCGCAAAAGCTATTTTAAGAAAAAAAAAGGTGTTTGACTGAACCCCTAAAAACATTTTTGAAGTAGAAACAACTTTTTTAAAAGCTAAAATTTAGAGCTTTTCAAAAAAACTCCAAATTTTAGCTTTTTCGGGAAACTGTTTTTTATTCTCACTTCGAACCTCTCAAAATATTGTCTTTTCAGTAGCTTTTTCGGGAAGCTGTTTTTTATTCTCACTTCGAACCTCTCAAAATATTGTCTTTTCAGTTTCTTTATACCATTAACCGACCTTTTGTTTCGTTTTTGCTCATCATTGCCTCTCATCTTCTCTATATGATAGACCTAAATGGCAACAGTTTCTCATTTGCTTTTCTGGGTTCTTCTTTGGGTACCTTGTCAATGGCATCTGTGAGGTACTTGCTCTTTTTCCTTTTTTCTTTTTCTGTACATTAATGGCGTCTTTGTTTTGTCATTTGTGTTTCTTTTTCTGTACATTAATGATTGTTCTTCATTTTCTTTTTTTTTTTTCCAGTTATGGTTGGTATTTCACATTCGTTCAAAATTTTGTCTATGTTTTCCTGATTTATCTCCGAGGTTTCACCACCAAACAAATGGTGAATCCCTGGAAAACATATGTCAAGCTCTCTGCAGTTCTTTTGGCCTCCCATGGACTGATCAAAGGGTCCTTGGCTTTCCTTAATTATCCTGCACAGATCATGTTTAAGTCCACCAACATAGACACTAAAATGCTCTTTTAGAGATTCTTCAAATTTAGTGCATAGTCTGATTGATTTTGTATTGCAGGTTCTTCCTGTGATGATATTGGGTGCCTTCATACCTGGCCTGAGAAGGAAATATCCTTCGCATGAATACTTTTGTGCGATACTTTGGATTTTGTAGTACTAATGTGTTATATTAGATTTTTGTTTGGTGAATTTGATTGTAATGAATTAAATTTTACTTTATTTTGAGATTATAATATTATTTATTTTTTTATATGTTTTAATATTTATTTTTTATATTAATTTTATTTCTTATATGAAAATGAGACATCTCTTTAAATTATTTCTTAAAAGATGGTTATTTAAAATTTCCTATAATATGGTACTTTACATATTGTTTAGTATATTTTAAAAATTCTAAATAATTTTATTATAAAATAAAATATAGTTAAAATTAATAAAAATATTTTTTATTTTTATGTTGCCAATCAGTCTGAAGTTTTTTTAAAAAGTTATTTTTTAAATTAACAGCTAAATAATCATCTGGTTTTTAAAAAACGCTTTTCTTAAAAAAACTCTACTGACAAAAGCTCTACTGATAAAAGCTTTACTGATAAAAGCTCAACCAAATGGGCTCTTAATAAAATAAAGTTAGAACAGAGTAACTGGAACAGAGGATTTAATGGAACATAATAGAAACATCATAACCAAAAACATATAAAATTGCATCAACGGAAAAAAATACAAGCACAGTAAAATTAATAATAATAAATTGATGCACTTCTAATATTAATATTTTAAAATTATGAATCATGATAAATTACCAAATTTTGATTTATTAATTTTGAATATTCAGACTTTTCTTTCTTGTAAAAAAGATTTATTTCTGTTAACATTTATAAATAATAATGCAGTTGCAGGGAAACAAACAAAAGTGGACGAGAGTCACGCGTTTTGACCGAGAGTGGTGCTGTGAACTCTGGTCGTGCAAGATGAACAAGAAACAAGGGAACTACACATGAAAAGTGAAAACAATCTGTCGTCAATTCAACGCCACAAAACGAAAAGGAAATAAATATTGAAAAAGCAAAAGAAAAGAAAAGAGAGAGATGGATTGGATTTGGAGATAGTATAACATGCGCAAAGCTCTCAGTTCTACTTCTCTCTCTCTCTCTCCGATTAATAAAAGGATTGATTGTTTAGAAGAAAAAGAGACGGCAACTTCGAGTGGTGTTGGTGGGGGAAATCAAAAATCGAAATTCAACGATGAGTCATAATAAGAACAAGAAGAATAACGACTTTGATTTTCTTTATTACGACGAGAAGAAAAGTGAATGCGTATTATTATTATTAGTATTATTACTACAACAAGTAGTAGATGTGTTGTTTATATTCCCCAAATCCCAACGCTCCACATCTCAATCACACGCACCTAAATCACCAACACCAACCCTATCATCGATTCTTTCTACAGCCCTTGACATAAAAGAGAAAGTTCCAATCTAATCCTCTTCTTTTCCTTTTGATTGATACTACACCCTAATGGGTTGGCTTGGCTAGGCTACACCCATTTCATCCTCTATAGCTCTACTCATTTTTATTCTTGCTGCGAATGGAGGCTGCTGGTGATGCCGGCGATGGGGAGGAGGTAGAGAAGAGGAAGGCTCCATCTGGAGGAGAGTTTAAGACTAAACGCAAAATGAAGACTGCGTCGCAGCTTGAGATACTTGAGAAGACTTATGCTGGTTTGTTTTTTTTTTTTTTTTATATCTCTCTCTCTTTCTCTCTCATTTTTTTTAAAATATTATATATATGTTTTATTTTTCTTTAAAGTTCTTTTTTAGTTGAAAATTAATTTTATTGGTTTAGTTTTAATTTTTGCATTTGATGGATTGCAAGTATGTTGGGTGGATTTTGAGATGCCAAGCTGTTTCAACTTAACTGATACTTCTTTTCGTATGCATTATACTTGATCTTAATGGTTTGCTTGTGCAATTCCTTCTTCTTTTCTTAATGATGTGTTGTCGTGAACTTATGGTTTCTTCAGCGAATATGTACCCACCAGAGGCACTAAGGGCTGAGCTTTCTGTGCAATTGGGTCTGTCTGATCGGCAGCTGCAAATGTGGTTTTGCCACCGGCGTCTGAAGGACAGGAAACCCCCACCAGTTAAGCGCCAACATAAAAGTTCACCGTCCCTTTCTTTTAAACCATCCACTGGAGAGGAACTTGTGACCACTAGTGAGATGCAAAATGACCCTGCATTGGGGCCTGTTCCTGAGTCAAGTTCATTTGGCAATAACACAGATCCATTGCGAGTTGCGAGACCCTCTGGGGTGGCTGTTCCAAGAATTTGCATTGCTGATGATGTTCCAGCAACAATGAGGTATTATGATCCACAGCAGTCAATAGCTGAGCTTAGAGCAATAGCATTTGTTCAGGCACAGTTGGGGGAGCCATTGAGAGAGGATGGTCCAATCCTTGGGATGGAGTTTGACCCCTTACCTCCGGATGCCTTTGGTGCCCCAATAGGTAAAGTTGATTCTTTTTACTCCTTATTTTCAATTTTTATGCTAGACGAATTATACATCTAAATGTTTTTCGTGATGCGACTAGTACTGTTGCATTTCTTATCTGAAAATCTGTTGGCATATTATGAAATGACATATCAAAAAATTCTTGTACTTGAATGCAGTTGAACTACCAGTTTGTTCCCAAAATTTCAGTTAGTTGGGAGAATGCAAATTTAGTTAGATTGAGTAAGGAAGTTTTATTTGAAGCTTCAACCTTTCATAGTGGAATTACATTAGAAATGCATGGTTACTGAACTAATAATGTTGGTTAGGTACATTTCACCTTGTTGTATTGGTATCTTTCAACGTGGAAGATTATTTCTTGAATCTCATTAGGTTAATGGGTTTGTTCAAATTATGCCTATGCACAAAGCAATTGTCCTCCTCTACAAAAGTTGTGGTGAGGGGCCTTGGATAAAAGTAAAGCTCCCTAATAGTTAAAGTTATTGAACAACTTTTTGCAATATTTAATTTTTCATAAAAATCTTTTCTTTTAGACTTTCATTAAAAGTAACGACAAAATGCACGTGACATGAATGTTACATGTGGACCAATCAAATATTGCTAACATGACGACTCAACTTAGCTTTTAAACCTAATTCGACTAATTAAACACAATCCAAATCAGCCATTTATTATAATTAGCTTAAATTATTGATTTGAGTTGGATTTAATTAGTTCAAGTTAAGAGCCTTGTTGGGTTGCCATATCAGTAACATTTGATTGGGCGATGTGCGTTATTCATGCCATGTGTTTTTTGCCGTTATTTTTAACGAAAGTTTAAGAGAGAGAGTTTTCTGAAAAATTGAAAATTACAAGGATTTTTTTTGAGAATTTTAAAAATAAGAAATTTTTAAAAATTATTTAGACCACAAAGGAGTACCCTATTTTTTACTCTATATTTTATTGCCATGCATATTATATGTATCCCTCTCCTTTATTTATTTAAAGTCATAAGTTCATATTTCACCCTAGAAACTATAGATGCATTGATGTGTTTTAACTTGCCTTCAATTTTTGGTTCTGTATTCCATCACACTGATGCTTGCTATAATAGTTGAGCTTTCTCATTACTTCTATTGCAATTTTCAGCGCAACCAGGGCTAGGGAAGCAACCTGGATGGCCTTTTGAAGCTAAACTATATGAGCGATGTGATGTGCAAGTTGTCAAGGTTAGGGTACTTACATGAATGATATTCATATCATTGGAATTGTTGGTGTTTGTATTCATAATGGAGTCTATTCATGCTTTAGGCTGAGTAGCCTAGATATGCATGTGACATATTTTGTGGATACATACAAATGCTTCAATGCTTTAATCTACCTCTCAAGTTCACCCTCCATCTAAATTTTCTTTACCATGCATAAGGAATGGAGAATTGTACATATTGATGTTATTCATTTAGTTAATGATTGATAGTCTTCTTTCTGGATGTTGTGGAACCCATAGCAAGTTTCTATCATTACATTGTGGGCAATGTTTGATCCTCTTTGTGCTATGTCATGTTCCATATGGATGTCACTATTAAAGTATTAAACTTATTTACTTTTAATATTTTGGATTATAGTCTTTTGGCGCATAGGTTTTTGATATCAAAATATCCTTTACAACTTAAAATGATATTATATGTTGTTAGTGAATATATAAAACTAATTAAGCTGGCCTCACACAACAACTTAAGCTACTGTGGTTAAACGGTCATTTAACATGGTATCAAAGCCTTTGTGACCAAGTGGTTGTGAGTTCAAATCCTACCATCCTCCTATTATTCAACACAAGGTAGAGTGAGCCTGTGCAAGTTTCATGCCCTTTCATTTGAGGGGGTGTGTTAGTGAATATATAAAACCAATTAAGTTGGCCTCATACAACAGCTTAAGCTATTGTGGTGAAACGGTCATTTAACATGTGAAATTTGCAATTGACCTATGGGCCCACACGAGAAGGAAAGTTAGACCACAAACAAGCTCAAGTTAGATGCCAACCTAAAATCAATTGGCAATAGGTGGAGTAGCCCACTAAGCTTATATGTTAGTCTTCTTTTCCCTCTTTTTTTAATATGGGGCACTCACATGTGAGTATTATCAACACTCCCCCTCAAGTGCAACTAGGACTGGACATCCAGTTGTCATTTGAAATAAACACAGTGGTAACCAGACCGGGCCGCTAGGACTGGACATCTAGACGGACAATTGGGAAATTAATAATCCGGACCAAACTTGCTCTGATACCATGTGAAATTTGCAATGGGCCTACGGGCCCACACGAAAAGGAAAGTTATACTACATACAAGCCCAAGTGAGATTCCAACCTAAAACCAATTGACAATAGGTGGAGTAGCCTACTAGGTTTATATGTTAGTCTTCTTTTTCCTCTTTTTCCAATATGGGACACTCACATGTGAGTATTATCATCACATGTTCATCCCAAGTTCTATATACTTTGATTTCTTTTGCCTCCCAACAATTATCAGCAAAATATATTGTTTCCTAGATGTAAACTAGATTTCTCTTTTGATTTGTAGTTCGAGCTTAACAAATTGTTTCACTTAATGCAATTGTTGTCTCCAGTTGCTATATCGTGATCTTTTGAGAAATGCCTGAAGTAAATATATGCAATTTATTGTCTGCTAACCCCATTTTCTTCTTTTTTGGTTAATCAAGCTTCTTTTTTAAATGATTTCTTCATGAAGTAGGTTAAGGTTTTCAAATGTGTCCATAATAAGCTTTGCCTTTGTGGTGAATCACAAAAATGAGAAGTACAAGAATTGCTAAAGGAATCCTTTCGTTCAACTTGCAAAGGTTCTTATTTCTATGCATCATATCCTTTGTAGAACCTTGCAATCATGTTTTGATTGAAAGCAAACATATTTGTTAAGTGATGATTTATGCATGCTAAAATTACTGTGTGGACATGATTTAATCCATTTGTTTTGGTGTGTTTTAATCTCTTACTACTTCCATTTCAATTTTGCTAGGTGGATTATATTACTCAAGAAAATGTGATCTTTTCATCTTGTAAATATTTAAATTGTTGCGTTACTTCTTAGGGTACAACTAGGGCTTTGCATGAGTACCAATTCCTTCCTCAGCAGCCAACTGTTAGAGGGGATGGTTATGAAAGAGTTGTCCCATCCTACCAGTATGGGTCATGTGCTGAGACTCAAAACATCAAAACTGTACCATTAGGTACTGCTAGTCCATTTGCCCGTTTAAATGAGCATGTGCCACCTGGATTATGTTTACAAAGTCAGGTTCCTACTTTAAATCTTATTGCCCAAGACGGGAGGCCAGGTCATCTCTTGCACAAAACTGTTGGTGATTATGAAAATGTACTACCAAAAAACCCATTCACAAATGTTGCTGCAGACGCTAAGTTTGGCGCTCACCCTATTATCGACAACCCTTTTACTCCAACTGACAGGAAAGTCACCCATGATGAGGATGTTCTGCACATAGAGAGGAAGCGGAAGGTATTTATGGTTCATCTCTTCCTTTTAAGTTTATTGATACACAATTTTATGTTTGTTCAATTCTCTGCAGGGTGAGGAGGCAAGAATAGCACGTGACGTTGAGGCCCATGAGAAAAGGATTCGGAAGGAGCTTGAAAAGCAAGATACCTTGAGGCGAAAGGTTTGGTCTTACCAATCAAACTGCTTCTGCAATCCTGTTAGTTTTATAGTGATAGTGGTGCTGACTTTACCATTTGTATTGTGTCTTTAGAGAGAAGAACAAATAAGAAAAGAAATGGAGAGACATGACCGTGAAAGGCGGAAGGAAGAAGAAAGATTTTTGCGTGAAAAGCAACGGGAAGTGGAAAGATATCAACGAGAGAAAAGGCGTGAATTGGAGCGAAGGGAGAAGTTCTTGCAGAAGGAATCTATAAGAGTAGGTTCGGCAATCCTAATGCTTAACTGTCATATTGTTACACGTGAGCTCTTAGTCAGTTGATTCAGCCTGGTTGAATAGTTTTTTGTTGACATATTGAACTTTCATATTTAATGAATCAAATCGGGGTGCCTCCTTATTGTATTAAAAAAATAAAATTTAGTTATATTTGTAAATTGTAATGTGTACAGTACATGTGTGCTCTGTACTTGGTTGCAATCCCACTGGGTTATGTGGGGCGATGTTAGAGTTTGTACAAGCTCTATTATTGGTCCTTATTCATTAGTTTAAATGTTTTGGTTTAATGATTTGTTGATTTGGTAAGTGATAAAATTTTATTAATTAATCAGGCTGAGAAGTTGAAACAAAAAGAAGAACAACGTAGAGAAAAAGAGGCAGCGAGACAAAAAGCTGCTAATGAGAGAGCTATTGCACGGAAAATTGCAAAAGAATCCACAGAGCTTGTTGAGGATGAACGATTGGAACTCATGGAATTAGCTACCATGAGCAAGGGATTGCCTTCAGTTCTTTCTCTTGACTTTGAAACTTTACAGAATCTTGATTTATATCGAGGTTAATTATGTCTAACCCATTTTTTGTTTTCTGAGTACTTTGTTAATTTTAAATGACTTGTTTGTGAGAGCTATATTTTAGAAAAAATTTTCTAGGTGTCATATTTTAGAAATATGTTTTCTCCTTGATCTTCAATGCTTGAATTTACTGCATTTGTATGAAGGTGTAATATAAATATACATGTTGAAAAAGAAAAACTATTTGAAGACTGTTATCTTATAAGAACCAATTTTGTCATGGTATATATGATACACTACTTGCGTAAAAAATCATCGGTCTTAACAGTCATCATGTGGATGTACATGATTGTGATTTTTGGTGGATTTTTAGAATTAGTCCATACATTACTGATCTTGCTTAAATTTGAATGGCAATTTAACCTTTTAATTTTTATGCCTTTTTGTTTTACAGATAAGCTGAGTATGTTCCCTCCCAAATCTGTGCTGTTAAGGAGGCCTTTATTAATTCAACCTTGGTGTGACTCAGAGGAAAATGTGGCAAATCTTCTAATGGTTAGTTGAAAGAGTTCTATAGGATTTTCATTTGATATGCTTTCCTATATTGGACAAAAGATTTAATTACTCTATCCTACCTATTCTTTGTACCATCAAAATGGACGCTAATAACAACTTTTTACTGGAAATGGGAAAACAAACTTGTATTTTTGTTTCGGTTTCCATATTGACTTCCTCTAATAATTCATATGTTTTCTGTAATAATTTATGACCATTTACTTCTACTTTCTGTCAAGAATACTATCCATATGGATATATACAAGTTTCAATTACAAGGTCACCTGTTGTGGTTGATTGATAATTCTTATTCAATTCAGTAAAAAATTATTTAACATTTATCTTGAAAATCTAACACTTATCGATCTTAATGAGGTTGATTGGTAATTCGCAATAACATGGGAGATCCTAGAACTAAGTTGAGACTGGTAATTTATTCCTTAAATTTGCACGAAAATGAGTTCGATTGATAATTGTCGATAACAGTGTTATATGAAGAGATATTTCCAAAAGGGAAATAATAAGTTTGAAGAAAGAGAATACTAGTAGATTCTAAGAAGATGAGTTTGGCATTGAACTGGAGTTCGATTGATAATTGTCTATAACATAAGAAGAGTTTAGAGCTAATATGTGATATTGTGATAGTATTTGTAAGCCATTATCAGGAGTTTGATTAGTGCACAGTAAGCTAACATATGATGGTCTATTGCCGAAGCTTGATTTACAGCCCTTGGGTTGGAATCTAATCCTGATCTAGAGTTAAAATCTGTTAATCGATTATTGAGCCCAAAAACTTGAGGTGTTTCATGAGATCTGGGAAATGATTCAAATACCATTTTAATATGCCCCAACAGGAAATGGACAAATACAACAATCACAAATTCACTATAAATGAGGGAATTGCTACTTGAACATGACACTTCTGATGATACAAAGCTCCAATGTTGTATCAAATAACCATTTAACTTAAATGCTTAAGTCATCGGGTGAGGTCTAAATCGTTCAAATATCATTATAACAAATTCCCTGGTACCTGCCTATACTTTCAGCTTTTGTTGTATGTAGATGACCCCAACTAATATTTTTGTTGGTTGCTATGTTCTATCACCTGTTTAACACACACATGTGCTCTTACATATGAATTGCAATTGATAAATGGACATCTTCTTTCATGTGTTTGATGTGAACTGTGAACCTACAGGTTTGGAGGTTCTTGATGACATTTGCAGATGTTCTTGGGATATGGCCATTCACATTGGATGAGTTTGTTCAAGCTTTTCATGATTATGTAAATTCATTGATTTTCTTCTGAAATTATATAGGAGCTAGGTTGACTCCTACCGGTGTCTGAATTCTTCTTTACTTTCAGGATACAAGGCTACTAGGTGAACTTCATATTGCGCTTTTAAGGTCCATCATTAAAGATATTGAAGATGTAGCGAGAACACCTGCCTCCGGATTGGGAACAAACCAGAACACTGCTGTTAATCCTGGAGGCGGACATCCGCATATTGTTGCAGGGGTAATTCCCAAATTATTGGTTTTCACTAAGGCAACTTCATAGTCTCTCATTACTGATTCATTTTCATGCAGGCATATGCATGGGGTTTTGATATTCGTAATTGGCAGCAGCACTTGAATCCATTAACATGGCTAGAAATACTGCGGCAATTTGCTTTATCTGCAGGATTGGGGCCACAATTGAAGAAGAGGAATATTGAGCAGGCGCATCATGATAATGAGGTTGTCCTTTCTGTGTGGTTTTTCATGTTTCAAACATGGAATGCCTTATTTTGTTTCCGGTGTTAAATACAATTGATTATGATCTATACAAATATTTTATTAAGGAAAGTAGTTGGTGTCTAAAAATCAGTGATAATTTCATGCTCTGAGAGTGATTACTTCCACTTATTTTTGTGTAAATTAGTATATTATTATTGACAAAGCATACCTATTTCAGATTATATACACTATTTCTCTACACTGTATTGGATCTAGAATTTTTGTTTAGTGGGGGCTAAGTATTTAGTAAATGGAAAAAATTATCATTTCAATGTGGTCAAACTAAAATTAGTACACAGATTAGTGAGAAAAGAATGTCTTTTATGCTTTGATGGGAAAAAAATTAGATCTGCTACAGGATTAGGAGGGAAAACATAATGTTTAATCCTTCGTGTGCAATAAACAGGCATGTCCATATTGCAGGCTACCTTAGTGAGATGCATTTCCAAAAGTCCTGGAGTGAGTATGACCACTTTGTCATGACCCTCTAGCTTTTGAATATTTTGACTAACCTTGTCAAACAACATAACGCAAATGATGCTATGCACCACATTCCTGTCCTCTTTTTCTTTTATGACGTACCTTTTATATACCAAATCAGGGTGCAATTGGTATGCTCAAGGGTATTGGGGTAGATGCACTGGTTATATTATTATTTCCATTTTTTTAAAAACATGTTCATTTAATCGAATACATTGTTGGATATTAGACTTATTTTATATACGTAGCAAAAATTATGTCAACTTTATTTTTGTGTTATTAATATAGACCTTTATTTTTGTTTATTTATTATTATTTAATTATTTTTCCCTCTTCATGTGGGTCATTTGGAAACAGCTTCTGTACTAGTGAGAGGTAAGGTTGCGTATTACTGGAGCTCCCCAGACCTCGCATGTTAGTAGGATTTCTACTGGATGTTGTTATTGTTGTTATTAATATAGACCTTATCTTAATGTATTAAATATTTTATATTTTTGCAATTAGACTAGATGAATATGATCAGTTCATGTGTAGCTTATCAGACTAATTAAGTTCTTGACATGTTATTACCACCTTTATGATTGGGAGGTGTTAGAATCAGGGGTAGGAAAAGATCCAGTTGAGGTAAAAACAGAGGAACTGATATAGAGATCAAGGGCAACCAAGGAAGAATAAGAGGGAAATAGAGGGATTAGAAGAATCATAAGAACAACACTCAAGAATAACAAGGAAATATAATGGTAGATTAGGGAGCTGAAACTAGAGAAGGGGAAAGTAAAGATGGGCAGCAGAATTGCAGAGGAAGACTTAGGAGAATGGTGGAGAAGAAACATAAAGTAGGTTTGGAAGAGCAAGTGAATACCTGAATTTCAATAATGAATGAATTATTCCGAAAACTTTCTATAACAATAATGAAGGCATCTATAAAGACGGATCTTTATAGAGATAATATTTACTATGACCTTAAAACTGTAAGTTCTAATTAGATTTTAACTAAAAGAAACTAAGCATACTTTCAAGTCATATTTAGTTGGAATTCTAATTGAATGGTCTAACATCATCCTTCATGATGGTGGTTTTGGGATTTGTCAATATTTTTTCTTAGGACATGTATCACAAAACTTTTTCCAAGCTAGAAGAGTCTTATGTTGCTGGTTTGTAGATTGATGAAGTTAAGATGTCAACTTACAAATCATCTTTATCGAGGTTCAAGAAGTCCATTAGCTTGAGCATTTCTCAACAGAACTTTTCCCAAATTAGAAGAGTCTTTCTCCGCTAAGTAGGTTGTTAGGTGTCTTTCTTTTAATCATCTTTATCGAGGTTCAAGAAGTCCATTAGCTTGAGCATTTCTCAACAGAACTTTTCCCGAATTAGAAGAGTCTTTCTCCGCTAAGTAGGTTGTTAGGTGTCTTTCTTTTTTTGCTTTGTTGACTAGGCAAGGTGTCCTTCAAATAGAAAATTGTAACTACTACTAGTAATTGGTTGCTTATTTGGAACATACTTGAACTTAACACCCGCATTTTGTGAAAGGAGGCTTGAGTATGAATTTCTTTTGGACCTCATCTAACAGCTTAAGCTTTTGGATTTGATCATTTTGAAAATGACCAAGCTAAGATTACTATGATTACTCATGCATCAAATATGCTATAAGCCTACATATTGTGTTTAATAAGCCTACATATTGTATTTGTCAATTTGGTTGACTATCTTCTTTTGAGTGACAGTTAAGAAGGCACCCCACTGTATCTTACAAATGCAGTTTGATTGAAATAATTTTTGATGATTGACGTCAATAGAAGTGCCTGTTGGGTCTTCCATTGAAAGATTGGAGTAAAAAATTATTGGACAGAAATTTGGAGCTAATTTGACTGATTATGTCATTTGGAAAGCCATTATGATTATTAATCTCCTCTCTGTTTTCATACTGTTATCCAAGAACCACAAATTAGTATAGGTAGTATAATCTTTTACCATATAAGATATGCACAGACATGTAGGAAGTTACTTTTTCATAAATTTGCATTGCTGTTGTAATCAATTTGATGGTCTTTTTGTACATTGGTCTGTTAAAAATTCAGGGTAATGATGGTGAAGATGTGATTAATAATTTACGCAATGGAGCTGCAGTTGAAAATGCTGTTGCTAAAATGCAAGAAAGAGGGTTTTCTAATACACGCAGATCTAGGCATCGATTGACTCCTGGAACTGTTAAGTTTGCAGCATTTCATGTTCTCTCCCTTGAGGGAAGCAATGGTCTGACAATACTGGAAGTTGTGGACAAGATTCAGAGATCTGGACTGAGGGATCTTACAACAAGCAAGACACCGGAAGCTTCAGTTGCTGCTGCGTTGTCTAGGGATACAAAACTTTTTGAGAGAACAGCGCCGTCAACATATTGTGTACGTCCTGCCTATAGGAAGGACCCTACTGATGCTGATGCAATTCTTGCTGCTGCCAGAGAAAGAATCAGAGTATTTAGTGGTTTTGCAGATGGAGAAGACGCTGAAGATGCTGAAAGAGATGAAGATTCTGAAAGTGATGGGCCAGATGATCCTGAAGTTGATGACTTGGTTACTGAATTAAAACCCAAGGAAGAGGCTTATCCGGAGGGGAATGAATTTAATTCTGAAACTGCCTTCGGAAACCGAAAACAGATTAATGAGGTTTTAAGAACTCCCAATGGTGTCGATGATAATGATAAAGTGCATGCTGAAGGCTTAAATGATGCTAAGGATGTTGATACTTCTAGTGATCAATCTGTTGGGGTTGCTGAAGTCTGCACTAATCTTGATCAAGGGGATAATGTTGATGAAAGTAATCTTGGGGAACCTTGGGTTCAGGTACTTATTGAAGCAAATTATTCTGATCTGAGTGTTGAAGAGCGCCTTAATGCTCTTGTGGCGTTGATAGGTGTGGCAATTGAAGGTAATTCCATACGCATTGTCCTTGAGGTATGACCTTTTCTCTATTATTGCAAGTTTAGAGTCATGTTTTTTGCTTCTTGGCCTACTGACATGAAAATTTTCAGGAACGATTAGAAGCTGCAAATGCTCTTAAAAAGCAAATGTGGGCAGAGGCACAGCTTGATAAGCGTCGAATGAAGGAGGAATACATTGTAAAAATGCATTATCCACCATTTGTGGGGAACAAGATAGAGCCTAATCTTACAATGTCCACTTCAGAGTGTAAGGAAAGCTCATTCATTAATGACGATGAGAAATCTAGTGAGTTGCCACTTAATATAGTTCAGCAAGAACAGTTAAGTGTCTTGCAGGGTATCAACAATCATCTCAATAATATACCTTCTGAGGGGAATATGGAAATTCAAGATTCCTCTGCTTGTCCAGATAATCTCTCCAACCAACAATTAGGACAGGTGGCTGAAAGGTCACGCTCTCAACTGAAATCCTTCATTGCTCAAAAAGCAGAAGAGATGTATGCCTATAGATCATTGCCTCTTGGCCTGGATCGCAGGCGTAATCGGTACTGGCAGTTTACCACGTCTTCTTCTCACAACGATCCTGGATGTGGCAGGATATTTGTTGAGTTACATGATGGTCGTTGGAGGCTTGTTGAAACAGAAGAGGTTTTTTTTTTTTCCTAATATGATTAGTACATATTTTCTTTTGTTACATAACTGCTTGTCGTTGAATGTGTTTTGATAGTATATGATCTTAATCAAAGTTTATGCTTCCGATATGTTGTGTAGCTGGCAAATCCTCTAGTTGGCACAACATTTGTACTGGAAGAAAAAGCAAGAATCATATGCTATCTGCAAATTCTTTTTCTTTTCACTTTTTTAGGGAGATTTGTTTGCTAATTGGTATATGAGTAGGTCAAATGAATCATTTACAGTGTTTTTTGTCTGTTTCTTGGAATGCTTAGTATTTGTATCCATCTTGTTGGCTATATGGTGCTTGGTTTTGATTGTTTGTTCAACATTTGCATTCAGGGTTTTGATTCTCTGCTGGCATCTTTGGATATACGAGGTATTAGGGAATCCTATTTGCATATGATGTTACAGAAGATTGAGGTTCCTTTTAAAAAGGTTGTCAGGAGGAATACACAACAAACTTACATGGAGCAGCAAAGTGGAGACCCGGTGCAAGCAGAAGCAGTTGGAATTACTTCTGATTCTGATATCAGTGCTAATATTGACATCCCAAGCAACTCGAAAAGTGTTGCAGATTTGGATATGAATGCACCATCGACATCTTTCAGAATTGAGATAGGAAGGACTGAGGCTGAGAAAAATCATATCTTCAAGAGGTATCAAGATTTTGAGAAGTGGATGTGGAAAGAATGTGCTAATCATTTGGTTTTACGTTCCATGAAGTGTGGGAATAAAAGATGTGAACAGATCCTAAGTGTTTGTGATTACTGTCATGATATTGTTTTTTACGAGGACAAACAATGTCCTTGCCATAAGACATATGAAGCATCTGGAAGCAACTTGAACTTTTGTAATCATGAAGATAAACATATTATGGACAAGGATAGCTCTTTGTTTGCTTCAGCCTCCCCACTTGGAATCAGATTACTGAAATTGCTTTTAGCCTTAATCGAGGTAAGTGACGATTTTAGACAGCTAAAAACATTGAGTTGTAAATTATAGCTTGATGATTTTAATGATCTGTTCTTTGCTTCCGTCCTCCTTGTTTTGAAGCAGTTTGTTGTTACATTTTCTGTGTGCTTGCAGGTGTCAATTCCATCAGAAGCTCTTTTACCTCTTTGGACCAATGACTATAGAAAATCATGGGGTTTAAAGCTGTGGTACTCAGCATCAGCTAAAGACCTTCTTCAGGTTTATGTTGGCTTTATTGTTGTGTTTCCTTTTAATATTTTTATGATATAATACATATATAAACAATGTTCTATCACTATAATGATGAGTCGGCAAAGCATAAACAAGGGTGCAAGGCCTCCACAATGCTCCTGGGAATTATGGCAGGCTTGAGAAGCAGACAAGTTCTTAATTAGAAACTATCTCTTGGTTTGCTGTTACCTTTCAGAAAGTTTGTCTTCTTAATTAGATTGGAAAAGTAGTTGATTTTTCACATAATCTTAGGTATATTAATATTATATATCTTATCCTAGCTAAAGCAGTCCTCTAAACGTCCAAATATGATCTAGTGAAGTGTTTTTTGGCACTATGACTAGAAATCATTTATCAAACATCAGCATGAGGTATTTGACTTTATAATAAGCTAACCGCAAACCAGCACTTTCTGTGGTTATTTAAAAAGTATTTTATTTTTATATTCACTTATTTATTCTATCTATCAAATGCACTTCTATGTTTAAATTAAATATTAGATGAAAAATAAAATATAAAGATACACTCTTTTTATTTCTATTTATAACAAAAACATAGTTACATTAGCTAAACTAAAAATGAAGCTGAAAAATCGTAGCTACTTCTATAACTTCTATAATCATAATATTATAAATAAGAAACTAATAGAAGGTATTTCTTGTTATGTTTCTTTCATCACTTTTGTATTAGAAAATAATATAAGACTATAAATCTATTTCTAGAAAAAAGTGATCCTCCCATCTTTTTAATTGGTCTTTTTTTTGTTAATCTTTTGTATCTTAAAAGGTTAATGTAGTTATAATTAAGAGGATGATGTGATTTGAGAGAATTCATTAAGTAACATAAATAAAGTATTTTATTTGAATTTTCATCTATTATCCCACATGGTATTTAATTGAGTTAAGTCTTTTTATACATGGTAAGATTGCTATAGTGAAAATCTTATTATAATTAATTTCGTATTTAAGAGTTAGTGTAATGTTAGAAGATTACAAAGCCAAAAAAGAAGCTTATTTAATAATTAATTAATAAATAGTTAATTCTTACTAATTAATATTTAATATTTTTATGTAACCACTGACTGAATAATAAGTCAATTAATTAAATTAATGAGTTGAACGTAAAAAAAAGTTGGGAAGAGATGAATTCTTAATGTTAGTTAAAAATATTAATTCAATAAGTTTTTTAAATTTAATTGAATTTAGGAATTTATGTAACATAAGTTACAATCCTAGTTGTTATACAATGTTAAAATTTTGTCTTATGTGGAAAATAAGAGAATATCTTTCTCTTTGTATTATCTTTAATATATATACATAGATTCTGACTGTTGTTCCAAGAATTTAGGTGTAACCATCTCCGTTGCATTTAGAACCTACTCATAAGGATCCTAAAATACTTTGGGGCTTTTGCTCTGTGATGTCTTATTAGTATCTTTGATGCCTTCTTGTTTGATTCTTGTATATGTGTATATGCAATACTGGCTTTCGTTACAGTTTCCATTTCGTATCTTCTATTGGAGAAGCTGCTGAAGTTTGTAATTTATTATTAGATTCTTACACTGTTGGAGGTTGCAATAAAGAGAGATTACTTGTCTCCGCATTTCGAAACAACAAGTGAGCTTCTTGGTTCAACTTTCTCACCTGGATCTGAAGGTAATGATTCTTCCAGTATAGAAAGAATTCCTGTGCTGCCATGGTTACCACAGACAACTGCAGCTGTAGCCTTGAGAGTTCTGCAATTGGATTCATCCATATCCTGCATGGTACATGAGAAAGTGGCGATTCAAAAGGACAGGAGCAATGGCATAGTTATTGTGAGTAATTTCTTTGAAATTTTGAACGATATGGTTTAAATTTTATGTTTTCTGCAGGAGACAGGACTTCTTATGGGGTTATTTTGTAAGTTTTTGTCTGTTATTTCAGCCTTGGAAAGCAATATTGTTGCAATGTGCCTCAGTGGAGAAGGCACATGCTATTGAAGCTATCGAGTGTTTCTTGAAAAAAGATAGTAAACGATCTCAAAAGGCAGTAAAATACATGAAATGATTACAGATGTAAAATGCATCTTTGTATGCCAACCATTATATGTCCTCTTTAAAGCTGCAAAACTATTTGTTACATGATAAAACTAGGAATTTAATGGAAATTGAATTGGTGAGATCATCGAATGTTTTGGGGGTGTACATAAGACTTAATTTGAGCCAAGTATTCTCTCGCTCCTTTCCTTATGTTCCCACCAAGTTTGGACCTTAATAGAGGAGAGGTACTTCTACCACATTATAAGTTAGGCCAAGCCCTAGTAGTATGTCATCACTTAAGCGCATATATATGCATAAGAAACACTTTGTTGAAACGTCCCCATGTTTCTTGGCTTTAAAACTAACCTGACAGGGTATTCCAGTGAATTATATCCTTCTTCTGGAATTTGTAGAGTAGTCAACATGGGTCCTGATTATGAGTGGATGGGAAGGGTTTCTGAAAGATTACCATGTCGTGTATCTCAATTTACACCTCCACCAATCAAAGGAAGAAGTGGTAACAAAGAACAATGGGTTCCTTTACTTTCAGTTTTATTTGAAAGACTTCTTCTGTTTTCACCCCGAACTTTCAAACTTCCATTGATTCTGGAAATGGTTGATAGGTTACTGGGAATAATTCACATTCGGAAACCATACCTATGATGTGTCAAAGTTCTTAATTTGTCACAGCTGGCCAAAA
The DNA here is from genome assembly GCA_026413385.1 of Erythroxylum gracilipes. Lineage (NCBI taxonomy): Eukaryota > Viridiplantae > Streptophyta > Magnoliopsida > Malpighiales > Erythroxylaceae > Erythroxylum > Erythroxylum gracilipes. Next base: position 23,928,817 of record JANZLC010000006.1, read on the forward strand.
TGTAAATCTATCCTCCCGTTATTGGCATCACCTCTTTTCTTCCATGTACAGAGTGAAACAATGGATCACTCACTTGTATTATATGACTTATATCTACTTCCTATCTTGTTCTACATTTGTGTACTGATTGAAACATTTTAGGATCGCCGGCATGTATTGTGTATGACTCATATTTACTATTGTCTTCTACATGTCATGTTATACTTCCTTACCCTACCCTCCCAAACATAAGGGCCACTATGAACACAATTTTATTTTTTAGTCACGTAATAATTGGTTGAGGAATATTTCTGACTTGAATTTTTTCCTGTCTTTTAGAAGCTTTCAACCAAGCAGACTGTTGCCAACAGCATGCAGGATGATAAAACCGCTGAAACTTCTCGTCAAGGTGGATTTTCAGAAGAACAGAGTTGGATTGGTTTTGGGGGGTTGTGCCACGGACGAGGGCAGCAGGGTAGGAGGCATGCCTTTACAAATGCTGGAAGACTTCAAAAGGGGGCCATTGGTTCCAGATATGAATCTAGCAAAAGAACTAGCAACACGAAAGGTGGTATGTTAAGGCAAGAACTGGTATGGAAGTTACAACCGCGTGCAAGAGGGCGTAAGCGTGGACGTCGAAGCACTAGAAGTCGGAAAAAACCAGTTAAGAAAGCAATCGATATAGCTTCCAAAGGAGACATTTCTAAACAAGTTACCAATGAAAATTCACCAAAAGGCTTGATTGGGGATGAGTGGAATGCCAAAGAAAGAAGGCATCAGGTGGAGGACACTGAAAATGCTGGCAGCTCAGAAGGATCTGATTATAACAACAACCATACGCCTAGAAATGAATATGATCTCGCAGTTCATGAATATGATGGCTTCGGTGGTGGTTTGATGGATGGAAGTTGCACTAATATTGATGTCAATGAGGAAAATGAAAACGGGAATTACCTAGATGAAGATGATGGTGACCAAGGTGATATTGATGTTGGGGAATATATAAATGGGGATATGGATGAAAGTAGAGTCAAGGGAGCCAGTGGAGAACGAAATGAAGATCCAGATGAAGGAACTGGATCAACTTCGTCAGATTTCAGCGACTGGGGGAATTAGAACCAACTTTATACGATTTTCAATGAAGAATAGGCATAGAGGATCATGACTTGTTCTGTTAGATTATATTCTTTAATGTTCAGGGTCCTGATTGATATTAAGCTTAATATACTTGACCAGTTATAGTTGCGAATAGTAAGTGTACATAGGGATAGCAGCTGCAATGTATCAAATTCTAGAATTGTTATGTAGTGATTCGATAACTAATATTTCTACTTAGCCAATTCACTTGGCATTCTAGATTAGAAGTTGATTTGCATATTCCTTACAATTTTGTATGAAATGTTCATGTTACTCAGGCATCGCAACTAAGAAAATTCTATATGTTTTTTCATTATAATATGCTTCAGTGTAACCACGACCAGATACTCTCATCGCCAACTATATGGTCAGACATTTCTTATGGTTTCAGTCTAGTTCAAGAATCAAGAGTTATTTGTATTTAAGCTAAACTATAGATGCTCATGAGCACTCGATTGGCTCTGCTATTAGTTAACTGTAATAGTTGCCTACGCTCTTCCAAGCATTCATTCGTAGCTGTTACAGCATACACCACACCAGAGCATGGAGGAACTTGAAATTTGAAGCCTACGTAACTTGTTGAGCCTCTTAAGATTGCTATACTCGGACTACCATGAAAGGAATGACAAGCAGCCAACTGCACCTTTACGAAGCAGATTGTACCGAAGACCCCATACCATCAATCCACGGCCTATGTATGTTGGGCTTAAGTCGTCTACTCTTTGTTTTGTTGTGATACTTTAGTGGTACTGCTTTCAATCTCTTGTTCTTTGTACTTACTCTCTAATAGCCATACAATCGTCGACATAATCTCGATCGGCTATTACCATAAGCGATTATATTATTGTTCTAACTGTATTACTAATAGGACTGATCAGTTAAAAAAATATTATTCTTTGTGAAGAACAATATAGGAATAACAATGGACTGACCATAAATCTAGATTAAAGTATATTCTATGAGTTGGTTTATAAATCAGGCTCAGGCTTAAACTGAACCAAGAGTTAATTATTCTAAATTCTTAGAAGAGTCGAGTCTCGGTATTTAATTAAAAAATCTTATTATATATTTTTAATTAAAAAGTTATTTTAAAAAAATTAACAAAGTTGACTTATGATGAGTGACCCATTTTCATCCCTATAATAATATTAGAATTGTATTTTTCTTTAGTTTACCATTATTAACATTTGAAGAAACGTGCAGTTACCTAATTGTATTGTCCAATTATTTTCTTACGATGTGTGGTGAAAGTCCCGTATCGTACAAGTTTTTGAAACACAAACTCTTCACGTCTAACCGTATTAATGAGAGTGCTCTCTGTTCTTCTCTATCAGCATAAAAGTATTAACTATATGACATTCCTTTGGTACAGCATATTTAATTTTAACTCTTGAGGTAATACGAGATGAAAATGAGATTAGAAAGCTGAACCAAACTTATAAGCTAATTTAGTTGTAATTGATGTGTTTATGATTGAATTAACTTTAAATATAGTCTTTATATATATTTTTAAATTAAAAGTTATTATAATTATTTTTTATTATGATAATTATATTGACTTTTTTTAAGTAGGTATTTTAAATTTACTACACAATATTTTTTTATTTTACATTGCAATAATAAGGCAAAAGGGTCATTTTTGACCTTAACTTTTGCACCAATTGATAAGCTTGATCCAAATATTTCGGAGTGAACAATTCTAACTGAAAAACATGAAAGTATAACTTCACCCTAACGAAAAACTTAAACTTTTTTGTTAAGTGTTTTAAAATATTTTTAATCATTTTATAGGTCCATGTAAAAATCAATTTTTATAAATATAGGACCCACTTTTTTATTTTACTTATTTATAATTTTCACTCTTCTCCCTCCTTCTCCTCCTCCTCCTTCTTCGGCATATTTCTCTAAGGATTAGGCTTTCATGGCAGAGACTTAATAAGCTTCAAAATAATGAGATAAAATTTTAGTTGACTAAAGATATTACCACCTTAAGCATATTATTTTTCTGTCCGGATGCGTCCCTGCAATTGCATGTTTTCATATTTTAGAAAATTAGATGAGATATATATAGCATTATAGACATACACAGTAGCATAACCTCAAATGAAAACTACCTCTACTAGAAGATGCCACTAACAAATTGAAAAGCAATTCCTAACTGTTGCGAGACAACAACACCAAGGAGAAAATGTACACACGATTACCATGGGTTTTGAGGACCCTAAGAGAGTTTTCCTCCCATAATTTTCCACAAGAGAATCATGGCACATGATTTGGAAGAGATCCAGCAAAATAGCTTTGGAAAACATATTAAGTATAAACCAGCCTAAAAGAAGGAAATAAAGTAAAAAAATAATGAGAAAACTTGTAGTATAAAGTTTTGAAGATAGATTTTCCAGCAGCGAATTAATAGAGTGTAAACATGGATTCATAAAACACTTTTCAGATTTCAGAATAGTTATGCATGTTTCAATCAACATTTTCAGCTTACTGTGCAATATCCCTTCACAAATAAGATGAACATAAGGTAGGTGGTGAACGTGCAATGTTTTGCACAGAGGTGTCAGTCTTGTGAAATATGATCTACACTAGTTCTGACTACAACATAAAATATATGCAATTCAAATATACGGCATTGCAACCATGTGTTTACAAAGATTCGATCATTTCTCACCTTCATGTGTCCAGAAGGCATACATAAAAAGTGTATAGGCTACATACTTTCTACTTTTAAGTGCAAATTAACAAGCTACAATTCATGAAAGAAGATACAACAGAGAGTATACATTAGGCATACTTTTCATTACACATTCATTTATTTAGCTAAAAACATCCATTACTGAAGGAAACTAACATTTTGGTTGGTTGTGCCGTTGTTGAACAGAAAGAAAACTATAATGAACCACCACGACACCACCACAACCTGTTGGCTTTGAGCATTGGACAAAAACAAATATAAAAGGAAACTGATGAACAACAGAGGACGAAACAAGACATTGCCAGAGATATATTTATTCAACGTAGAAACAGTGCCTTTTATAGGCTATAGACTCAACAAACTAACGCAATATCCTCACTCTGTACCAGTCCATGCTTTTGACTCGGTGTTCACCAACAAATCTGGACTCTATCCAAACTAAATCATGACTTAAGGAAAAAGACTAATTTAACCTTACTAAATACAAGATATTTGAATTACTTTCTAATAGTCCCCCTTGATTCAAAATGTCGTGATCAATGTAGACATTGGTATGGGCATGGTTGTAGAAATCTCTTCTGCATAAACATAAACGTGGTTGTTTGCATGGTCATAGGCATAATCATATTTGTCATGAGGCATATTTCGATATGGATATAGGCATCGTATGCTAGAATAACACATCATTTCCTTGAAGGTGGACCATAGCTGCTTCATTGACATCTTTTTGTTAGGCATTTTTACAAACTTTCTCTATATGTCCCAATTGACTGCATTTGTTGCATTTAATGTCCGGTCTCCACCAACATTTATAATGAGGGTGGTTTGTTTTTTTACAATAAGGACATACCGAATGATCATTTTTTTCATGTTTGATTGTTTCCTCAATCACCTGAAATGCCTTTTCTTCATACTTTTCAACCGTTCTATTGATTCATGACTCGTGAGCTTGAAGGGACCCCATCAATTCATCAACTGAAAGAATTGATAAATCCTTAGCTTATTCTATAGTAGCTACTATATGATCAAATTTTGGTGTCAAGCTCTTCAGAATTTTTGCAACAATTGTTTCATCAGAAATTTGTTCACCATAAGAGCGCATTTGACTGACTATTGCCATTGCCCTTGACAGAAAATCAGCTATTAATTCATCATTTTTCATAATCAAGGTTTCAAAGTCTCGTCTTAGTGACTGTAATTTTACCACTAGGACTCTTGCATCACCTTGAAACTCTTTCCGCAGTATTGTCCATGCTTCCTTTAATGTAGTTGCTACTGCAATTCTTGAAAAATAGTGTCATGCAATGCTTGTTGGAGAATGAACAGTACTTTGGCATCCCTCTTCTTAGTTTCCTTCAATCTCCTCTCTGCTTTTTCATCTGGTTCTAGTATATCGATATAACCGTATTCCACTGAATCCCATAAATCTTGTGATTTGAGCAATGTTTTGAATTTGATACTCCACCACTCGTATTTCTCACCATTGAAGATTGGTAGAAGTGATTGTGTAGAAGAAAATCCAGCAGCAAAAGAAAACCCAGGTGTTGCCATTCTTTCATATATCACTCACGTTTTTCCCAAAGTACCCAAAAGACCCAAGCTCTGGTACCAAACTTGTTAGCAAAAAAAAGAGCAATACAGAGACAAAATAAAAGAAATAAACAAAGAAAGCAGAGCAAATTTTAAACTAAACTTTAAGTGACCCTTTCTTTTATTTCAACACTTAATTGTTATTTTTACAACAACATCAATTACCTATGTATATATATAGGCATATAACTTCAACAACTGTAGCATAAATATTGGTCTATAAAAACTGATTATTAGCAATATATTTAACTACCATAAAATAAGGAATTTGACCACAAGACTCGATCAATAACAAATCCAAGTTTCACCTAGAATCATTCCTTAACAACCTTTAAATCATTCCTCAACATGTGAGTCTAGTGCCAACCTCATAATCGAATAAATAAATCTAATAGGATCATTGTTTACACCAACTTTTTTCTCTTTTTTTCTTTTGAGAAATCTATACCAACTCTTAAATGCATAACATAAAAATAGAAGGGTATATGAACTTAATATACTATGACTTGACATATACATCAGTCTGTAAATATAATCTAAGAAATTTATTATAAATTAATTTTAAAATTGAAGATAATTAGTGACTATCTATAAAATTAAAATCAATTCATAAATATGAAAAGTAATTCATTATTAATATATTTTAATTATTTAAAAATGTGTGCAAACTAAATATTTACAGTATTAATTTTATATATTTAACTAAAACATAACTTAAAAGTTAAAAAAATTACATCTATTTGTAATAATTATAATTGATTTAAAAAGTAATCTTCACGTATTTCAAAAGTTATAATTATTCTCTATTGTGAAAAGTGTTTTGTAGTTATTTAAGTAGGACTTTTAAGTATATAACACAAGATTTTTAAATTTTCACATGTTTCTTAATGTCTGTTTGGTTCGGCTTTTGGAAGCTTCAAAAACACTTTTTTTAATTGCAGAAGCCATTTTAAGGAAAAAATGATTGTTTGGCTGAAAACTTCAAAAGTGCTTTACAGTAAAAACAGTTTTTTAAAAAACTAAAATACAGCTTTTTGAAAAGCTAAAATTTTGAGTTTTTCAAAAAAGCCCAAATTTTAGCTTTTTCGGAAAGCTATTTTTTATTACTCCCCCGTCACTTACGTTTATAACATTGTTGTCTCTTCTGTTTCTCTCATCTGATCAATCCCTCTCAAGGTTAGTTCTTCTTCTTCCTGTTATTTGTCCCAAAAATATGTTATTATTTGTGCTGAACAAAGGTCTACGTTAACAACGCAGACCTTCGTCTCCATTGTTCAACGCAGACGTCACCTCTGCGTTGTTCAACGCTCGTCTGCGTTGAACAACGCAGACTGAACAAAGGTCTGCGTTAACAATGCAGACAACTGCGTTGAACAACGCAGACAACCCACTTTCGGATCAAAGGGCAAGAACAACTTAAAGACTCTGGTCAGTTTGCTCTGGAAACAGAAAAAGCTAGCCAAGGGGAGAGACTAGAGAGTCCTTTTCTTTTTTGCTTTTCTTGGCTTGCAAAAGATGAGCGTGATCATAAGTACAGTCTTCTAATTACAGGGATCGATGTATACATATAATGTTGTACACAATTGACTTTATAGATATATTTATTTTCATCTTTCAGACTGTCTTCTGCACTTTCCCGACTTATAGTGGAGCAAACTGATGAAATGGAAGACACCGCATGAGGTAAGCATTGCAACACTCTCGGTGTTTAATTGCATCACTCCGTGGCCTGGAAATGAATAGATATATACGTGTATAAAGTTTCCAGGCTTTCATATACGAGAATAATTACTGGATATATGTATATACATATATATATATTCAAATGATGGAAATTGCTTCAGTTCTTGCTGACCATCATATTTTAACTTTTAATTTGTGATCTGCTTGATATTAAAATACGTTTATATTAATACAAGTTTTCAGAGTTAATTGTCATTTGAACTCGTTATCTTTTAATTAAACATTTACATGTATCCAACCACAAGATGATCCTCACATGTTAGACTTAACTGTAGTAAGTATTAAATTTACTTTCTATAATTAGTAGATGTAAAAAAGTAACAAAAAAGAAAGAAAATGGGATTAGTGGGTAATTAATACTAAGCAAAGCATGTGATAAAGTGTAAAGAAAACGAGGAAGGCAGCATGAGCATGCATGAGTTGATGCTGACTATAGCGTTGGGAATTTAAAAGGGCAAGTGAGAAACATGTCGGCATGCACAAAAAGCCTGTGACACCGTCTAGTGGAATGTCCAGGGGGTACATGAGTTAATATTATGAAATCGTATGCCAAATGCATTTTTTGTGTTTTTTAGTTGTGTAATTATTTTGGTTAAACGTGGAGTATTGGTTTTACTTTTACAAGGTGACTGCGTGCAGAACATAAGCCATTTTTTTACTTGTAAATGGCAGACCATTTGGTGTCAAGTAATAATCTAATCCCAACATCGGTAATCGAATTATGATTAATTGTCCCCCGCCACCATCATCGTCTATTTGGAGTGTGTTGTGTTTAACGCTGTAATCTATATCTGATCTATTCTTTCTTAAATTCTTTTTATTTCTTAAATACCCATTTAATTTAAAATTTTCAGTTGATATATACATACATTGATATTTTCTTTGAGTATTATTTTAACTTTAAATACAGTTTAATCTTTCAACAGCATTTTGAACTTAATTAATAAAAATCTAAAATCTAAACAAATTCCTTAATTAGTTAAGTATAACTTCAACAAAAGATAAACTTATGTTATAGTTAAGCATATAAAAGAAAATCGTGGAAAAAAGTAATATATATATATATATATATAGAAGAAAAGGAATCAATATTTATATAACTTTGAAGAAAAAAATCAATATTTTGTAAATTTCATATTTATTACTTAATTTTTTTAAAAAAAAATCAGATCTGTACAAAAGGAGATTGAATTTGACCACACCCAAACATATTTAGAAAGAGAATTTGGCGAAAAAACCTTAAAAGATCAATAAAAGAAATAATAAAACTCACAAAAATAGAGTTTTGAAATGCTAAAAGCCTAAAATACAAAAACATAAACTTATAAATAAAAAAGGATTTTAAATCAATAAATCCACTACGTCTTTAGCAAGAGTCATATAAAATAAGAGGAACTAACAAATTTAAACAAAAGTAATTTAAAAAGAAGGTTGAATAAAAAAAACATTACATTTATAAGTAAGAGAGTAATCGATATTTTTTTGAAAAATAGTACATAAAACAACAAAAATTTTAAAAATAACAAAATTCATTAAAAAAAGTTTAAGATACAATCGAAGAAGATAAATAAATGATTAATCAAAAGCAAACTTATTAATGTTTCATTGGATTTAAACTTTATATAGCTAGTTTATTTAATTACTTATACAATAATAACAATAATAACTCAGTGAAAAACCTATGAGGGAGATCTAGTAGTACGCAAATTTTCCCCTAACTTAATAGAAAGGTTTTTTTCGATAGACTCACGTGAATATATATATATATATGGATATAAATATTAAAATAATAAATAAAAATTATTAAAAATAAAAATAAAAATAGACATAAAAGATGATGACGATAAAATAATAAATATTTAAAATAAGTAATAAAATAAACAATACAATAAAAGTATAACAAGTTAAAGAGATAAAATAAAAGATAAAATAAGTAAATAAATACACATACAAGAAAGAAAACAAATAAATAAATAAATCAAACAAGTCATTACAAGAAAATATTTAGGTTAAGTAAAGAAATGTTTAAGCTAAATAACTAAGAAGGAAATACTATATATTAAATGTTTAGACTAAATGCAATACATAAGACTCTAAAGAAAATATTTAAAAGTTCTATGGGAATGACAAAAGTCACCTTGTTTCATCTACATGAGATGATTTTCTCTATCTTTAGTTTCTAATTGTTGGTATAATTTCTCGCAAGCTCTTATTTTAGTTTATGAGATTATCTTCTTTCCTCTTTCTTTGTTTGTTTATAACTTTCTTTATTAATTATTCTCTCTACCTTTGTGGTATTATTCAATAAAGCTTTTCTTGTACATCTTTATTCAACCACCAAGACTCCACCTTACTACTCCTAGACCTTTAAAAACACCCCAAACTACTTTAGTTGTATTCTCTAAAATAGTTACTACTCTCTCCCACATCCGGTTAACATCTCCTTCCAATTTTAATTTTTTTCCATATATTCCTTTATCCTTAAATTGTTCCACCGTGCTCTCTTTCAGATTTTACCATCTAACTTTAGTATACTTCTTAGGAATTTTTTTTCTTCCTCCAACCCTTAATTACTTAGATATTCAGTAAAATAAAAAATAAGGTTAAATCTTGTAGACAAAAGGCATATCATAGTATATTATAGAATTTTCTTTGAGATGTGGTTAATTACAAAGAAGCACCGTCAAAAGTTCTCTCTCGAAACAAAACTTTCACTAGACGTACCTTAGTTCACTATATATTTGTTTAAAGTTTATGAAAAAGGAGCTTATATTTTTAAGTTAATAACAATAAAATATTATAAAAAGATATCTTATGGTATAGTTACACCACATTTAAGATATACATTTCTTTATAGTGTTTGATTGGGAAAATATAAATTAAATATATTTTTACAATAAGTTGAAAATTTGAGTCATTTGATTTATTTCTCAAAAGTATTATTTTTCATGCTTACATGTCAAATTTAGTATGAAAATTGTAAGTAAATATAATTTTAACAAATTAAAATATGTTTTGTTATATCAAACTAAAGCATTAGATTTGATATAAGAAGACACACGGTAAGAAAGAAGGAGAAATTCAAACACGTAAGTTAGGGTGATACCTTATTATTTCAAACCATTGTTATTTTAAGTAGAGTTTATTTTTAAATTAATTAAAGTATGAACTTGTATAGCTACGTGAATTCATCCCAATTAATGTACAAATATTTAAAGGGTATTATTTTCTAAGAATGTTTACAAGGGCTTCCCGATTTGTTTGTTTTGATACATGTTATTTCCTTCATTAGTGCATGCATGCTGTGTTTCTGTTAATTTTATTTGGAAATTTTATTGTTTGCTTCTTTGTGGTAATATGCTAGCTAGATTTATTGTATGTTGAAATGAATTCCGTTGTACCAAGAACAGAATAGAGCATACCAAGGTCAACATTTTTGGTGTTTCCGGAGTTTTTGTCTCACCTCGTGTTTCGTTATAGTCATAGACTACTTACCAAGGGAGGCCTGTGTCTCTTATTCTTCTTTCTTTTACTAATGTCTCTTGCTCTTTTTACTCATATATATGTAAGATGTACCTCTCAAAGTATGTATTAAGTAAAAGAGACATTAGGTTATGTTAATTTCTTTAGTTTGATGTAGGACATACGTTGAAAAGGAATGGATTAGTTGAAATGTTGTAAATTACTCCAAAAATACTACATGATTGCTGAAACAAAAAAGAAGTATAAGAAGCTATATGGTGACTAAGGAGATAAGCGCAGTAATAAATTTCAAATCCTATACTAGTGGTGAGAGATTTATGCTTTCTTAGTATACAGAATGCAACTGCCCTTTTTCCTTCAAAGGGGTAAGATAATAATCAATTCTCTATTGTTCGTGTACTTAAACACAGATTTTAAAAGGAGCCGACATACGTGGATTAAATGAAATAGGAACGCCAGACAAGGTTCGTCCGACCACAAATTTTTAAAATTCTCAACTACTTTCTTGTCCCGTCCCCGGATATGGTTGGAAGTTTAATGTTAATCAATCGCCCACTGCCAAGTCATAAGTTTCAATCCCCATGTCATGGGAACTCGCTATTAGACAAAATGGCGAGGAAAGAGAAGATGATCTAATTAATCTTGTAAAAAACCATCCATGATGGTCTTTGTGTTGTCCATGTTGAGCAAGGGTTAGACAATGCTCAGAACCGACTTCTGTTTACCGCTGTTCTAGTGTTTATTCTACGAATTGTTTAGCGTATGATGTCTATGCGAAGGCAAACATGTATGGTACCATTGTCAATGACGTGTCATATACTTGTGTTGTTTCATCATACAACTCTCGCTCTGATGTCTATTAGGAAAAAGGTTGATTTAATTGTTCATGGTACGCAAGAAGTAATGAAGAAGGTTTTAGTCCTGTAGAAAAGAACATTGCAGCTTTTCTTCTCACATATCTCTGCATTCACTTGCCATACATATCCCTTCGGATGGTCCCTATCACATTGTCACTAACCATTAATAGCAAAACTTGAATGTAGTCTGTTGCAGCTAAAAATCATCTTTTACGGTGACGTCCCATATTTATGCATTTATTATAGAAAGATGAGTATCAGGGTAGGACTTAGAAGTTATAACCGACCTCAAATATATCAAGACAAAAGTTAAAGGTCGGAAAGCATGAGTTGAAACTGTTGGTGGGATTTATGGTTTCAATTTCTTGGATTTATCTCGTGAACAACGAAAATTAAGGGCTATTCGTCCTGAATGATAACGGTAGGCTTTTTAGAACTTTTTAATCAAGAAAGGGCTTTCAAAATTAGTCCGGTGATCCTATCTAGACAGAACCAGTTACGCAGGTCTTTTTATAATGTTATTTCATTTTCCACATATGCACTCACCAAAGTTTGAACCTTACAGGTAGAATGACACATAAACAAGTCTGCCTAGCCTACCTCTTAACCAATAAGTTTGTCTGAACCGTAATCAACAATTCGCAACGCATGATTCTTGCTTGGAGAGGTAAGCAATCAATAATCTTATATTAATTTAAATCTACATCCCGACGGGACAGTACAGTTAGTTGATTCACAGCCAAGAGTTAACCATGCAAATTACAAACAAATAGTATGTGCAAGTCTAATAGCTGGGTATATTAGACAGAATAACTAAAACTTTGCTACAAAATGAAAAATGTGCTACATTAGCTTTTAACTATCTCCTTTGTTCCCTTGGCAAAACTCCTCTGCAAGCAGCTCCAGCTGCAGATACTATTCCCGGGAAATTGGGACCATCTGGGATGGTTGTTGGCTATACAAATTCCCCTCCGATCCCTGGTAGTTTTGATAGGAACTAGTTGATGGCAATGGAACAGGTGCAATACCTGTCATTTGAGTCCCAACTGCAGGGTACGATGGCAAAGGAGGTGGCTGCTGCTGTGACATACTATAGCTGTACTGAACACCATTCATTGATCCTGCAGTGCTCTGCATATACTGGGGCATTGAATAAGCTGCAATTGGTGGTAATGGTGGCTGTGGTGAAGGAGATGATGGCATTGGAGGAGGTTCCTTTGCTGTTGATAGCTGTCCAGACGTAACATTATGCTGGAAACCATGAAGTTGATGTTGAGGTGGATTTTGCGTTGGTATGTAAGGCTGGTCAATCTCAACCTTCACCCTCTTTTCAGAAGGATAATCACCAGAGGATTCTTTCATCTGATTACCAATGACTCCTTCAGATGCCAGGGAGGAGAGAACATAAGAAAGCATCTGGACTGATGATGTTGATGCAGTTAGCTTTTCTGCAACTGCAGCAGCAGCAGACTTCCGGGTGTCTTCCTCAACATGCGCAACCTTTTCAGGGAAAGAAATCTGCCGTGTGTACATTGCTGGAACTGATTGTTGCCTGTCTCCCAAAATGAAGCCTTGAGATGCAATAGAAGTATTTGCTTCCTGTGGACTTTCCTCAGCTATTAACTGCACATTGTTTGAGTGCAGCAGCTGCCGGCAGAAGATATCAGTCTGTTCTGACTGGGACTGGGCAGCCTGCATAACAACAAATCTGATTTCAAAACGTATGAAAAATTATAAGCAGTTACCCATACTTTCATGAGAATTTCTCTTGAAATTGTAAGCACCGTTTGTACTGCAGTTTCACACGTATAGAGCAGGAGTACAGGTCAAAGAGCTGAAGATCTACTTCAAAATGAAAGCATTTACACTCGCACATAGCCAACAATAAAATACTTGTAACAAAATCCAAAAAGGAAAACAGAAAAAAATTTACAGAAATATGAAACTACTTAACTGTGAATTTTCAATGTAAAAATCATTCCATATTTCCAATCAACAGAAACTACTTGCAAGGCAATTTTGTACTCTTACTCAAATTGTTCCACGGAGCAAAAACTGAACACTAATGTCTCACATCATCTAATTACAAAAAAAACTTCACAGCTTTGCCCATGCCTACTTCTAATTAACAACTTTTTGGCCGCCCTCACAGCTATCAATCTTTACATGAATTACATCCTCATAGATATAAGATCATTAATTCATAGATATCTAGAGAATTTAAGGATTAGGAGACATCAAGAGACAACCTTGGGACAAGAAAAGCACAAGCTGATATGGTTATAAATTTCTTGGTTACAAATATTACATATGAAGTTCAAATTGCCAAAAACATTTAAGCAAGTAGACAAAGAAATGACAGGAAAAGAAGGTAAAAGCTGTAGTAATCCTGCCACTGATCAACTTAAGGAAGAACGAACATTATATCAAGCATCAAGCAACTTAAAGAGAATGGCAACAAACATTATTATTCATGCTTGCTGTTTGTGGTTTCAATCTTCAAGTCAAACTTTCACATTGTAAAAGTCCATTCCATTGAGGAATACAAAATATTATCAGCCAAGTGAAGCAGAGGATATACAAATCCAAACCTGAAGTTGATTGCGGACTTGCTCAAGCCTGGTTTCCTGTCAGAAATTTTATCTTGTTAATACCCATCCATATAACTGTCAAGCAATCATAACTCCATAAAACATAAGGAGGATATAACAATTCTTCCAACCAACCTGCTCCTGAAGAGCCTCCCTTAGATGAGACACAAGGCTTGCTCTTGATGATTCAATGATTGTCAGTTGTTCAATGCTATCCCTCAAGATTGCTTGCTGCCCCTGCAGCTCTTCAACAAAAGCAGTGCCGCGGTATTGGGCTGCTCATCAGAAAGTATAGTTACGGGAGTGGAAAAAAATGCATGGAAACATGAAAGAATGGAGAAAATTTCACAAAATCCAAACAAGATAGTCACATCTAGTCAAAAGTAAAATAATATAAATACTGCCATCAGAAAATATACCTGAAAAAGGTTAAACCAGTCATTTATAGCCACCCAATATGTACGTCTTGATCAAAGACATGCATAACAGAAACAACAGCTTTCATTCCAATCTCCGAATTCAGTTCTTCCTTACCAAATATATGACTAAGGGATAAAGATTAGTAGTCCTAATTCTTTAAAGTCTTAACAAGGGGGCCTAATATCATCATTTATTTTGATAGTCTCACTATGGGATAAGGATATGCTAATTCTACCAAAGCTTAATAATACTATTGGTTTGAATACACTACTATGCCTACTAATTTTTTAAAATTTTTGCTAATTGTTCATGGCACGACCTTTATGTAATGAGACAGCAACAATGTTACATTTTGAGTCCCAAGTTTTAATGTAAGAGATGTAATTACTTTTGTAACCTTTTTTTTTCACAATCCAGTCATAAGTTTTAAATCATTTCATTTTGATCCTTTTTAAAATCTTAATCAATAATCTCCACCTGTTTTCTTTGTTATTCTCAAGGTCCTCAGGAAAATTTTTTAAAAAAAATTACTTAAGATCTATGACCACTTCACAACATTTATTCAGATCTGTATAATGTTATTGATTGAGATAATAGATTATAAGAATAGATAAAAAGAGGTTACAGAACAGGACACAGAAGAAAAAATAGCAAAACAAATGCATACATAAAAAGGAAAAATAGAAAGGTTATAAACAAAATCACAAAAATAAAAGGCTAATAGTATAGAAACAGAAAAAATAGGTCATATAAATGATCCAAAATTGTGGCACTGACCAACAAAAACCTATCAATATTATTTGCATTTTATATTAGGATTCAACTGTAAATTTTCACAAGAATTAGAAATTTCAATTTTTATCCCAATTACGAAATTGTTTCAGCAGAAATTCTGAACAGTTGTATATTATTCTACCATTGATCAATACATAGGTTAAAGTATATATTATAGAAATAGAGAGAGTTATTCTAGGAAACTAATATCTGTACATAATATCTTAATATCTGTACATAATATCCTAACTGATATGATTTGCTAACTTTTAGGAGTCAATAATATCTAGGATATATCCAGCTGAATATTTCCCAACACTCCCCCTCAAGCTGGCTTGTATATGTCATCCATAGCCAACTTGGTAACCAAAACATTGAACTGCCTCTTGTGTAATCCCTTTGTGAGAATATCGGCCACCTGTTGTGATGTTGGAATATAAGAAAAAATTAATCCTTCTTCAATCTTCTCCTTGATGAAATGCTTTTCAACCTCAACATGGTTTGTTCTATCATGAAGAACAGGGTTGTGAGCAATTGAAATTGCAGCTTTGTTGTCACAATACACTTTCATAGGGACTGAAATAGGAATCTGTACTTCCTCCAGTACCCTTTTAATCCATAAAACTTCACAAATTCCATGTGCCATTGAACGAAACGCAGCTTCGGCACTGCTTCTTGCAACAAAACTTTGTTTCTTACTCCCCCAAGTTACCAAGTTACCACCAACAAATGTGCAATAACCTGAAATTGATCTTCTATCAGTTGCACTCTCTGCCCAATCAACATCAGTATAGACTTTGTCTTGAAAGTTGTTCTGCTTTCAAAACATTAAACCTTGCCCGGAAGTTCCTTTTAGATATCTTAGTATCCTGTATATAGCATCTAGATGTTCTTGGCCTGGAGAATGCATAAATTAACTCACTAAGCTCATGGCAAAAGTTATATCAAGTCTAGTATGTGACAGATATATTAATCTCCTAACTAGTTGCTGGTATCTCTCCTTATTAATAACATTTTCTAGTTGAACTGGTCTAAAATTTATACCAGTATCAACAAGAGTATCAGCTGCCTTGCATCCTAGTAATCCGGTCTCATTCAATAGGTTTAGAATATATCTCCTTTGGTTCACAAATATTCCATCCTTTGATCTAGCAAACTCCATTCCGAGGAAGTATTCAAGGGGTCCGAGATCTTTAATCTCAAATTCTTTCTTTAATCTCTTCTTCAACTCTACTATTTCGGATACATCATCTCCTGTTATTATAATGTCATCTACGTAAACAATAAGAATAGATAGCATACCTGCCTTAGACCGCTTATAGAACAACGTATGATCAGCTTGACTTTGACAATAGTCGTAGCTCTTCACAGCCCTTCCAAATCTATCAAACCATGCTCTAGGTGATTGTTTTAGGCCATATAATGACTTCTTTAGCTTGCACACCTTATTTCTCCCATAAGTATCCTCAAATCCTGGTGGTAAGCTCATAAAGACTTCTTCTTCTAAGTCTCCATTAAGCAATGCATTTTTCACATCCAGTTGATGTAAAGTCCACTCAAAATTTACAGCCAAGGATAGCAATACCCGAATTGTATTTACCTTTGCAACAGGAGCAAATGTCTCTTGGTAGTCAATACCATAGGTCTGAATGAAACCCTGAAGGAAAAAAATTTTAGGTTCTAGGAATGTGACATCCATGGAGACAACAATTTTTTGAGTTAAAGGATTGTAACTTATAACCTCGTTGACTAGGAGCATACCCAACAAAGACAGATTTTTCAGCTCTTCGATCTAGTTTGGAGTTTCCCTTAGCTGAATTGTGAACATATACAGTACACCCAAAGGGCCGAAGAGGAAGAGTAGAGTAAAGTCTATTTTTAGGAAAGCATTGTTTAAACACACCCAACAGTTTCTTATGTTTGGAAAATATAATCAACAATATCTCTTAGTTTGTTTTTGCTAAGCAAGAGACTCGTGTGCAGGAGGACAAAATATGCTAGCCCTCTAGTTACACAGTCCAAAGAAACTGGACATGGTAATTTTACATCATCCAACTCAAGTAAGAACCAACAAGCCGTATAGACTAGACACCTTGTCTAAATGCTCAACTGTGTATATGAATAGGAGATGAGAATAACACAAAATTCCTTCCCATTTATATAAACAGAAATATGCAGCTTATTATCACATAACATTGACACAATTACATGATCTATACAGATTAACACATCGGAAGGTCTGATAAATCATATGGAGATGGACATACATTTCCATAAACAACGAAGCAGGAAAAAGGACATCATGCCTGGCAGCATTCATGAAAGAAGTTTAAAGTTGCAGAACATAAAAAAAATAAAAATAATTTAGAACATGAACACCATGGTTACAAGATAATGCTGAATGTAGCTAATACCTGAATTAACATCACCACCAATTTCCTTATCAACTTTCTCTAGACAGCTAACTGCATTCCTGCATTTGCTCAATACTACATCTTCATCAATTTGGCTTCTATAAACAACTTGAAAACCTGAAACTATCTTGTCCACCAAACTTCCAACAGGTTGCTTCTGTGTGGAACAAAAGAAACAGATAATTTGTAGTGGAGCAAAATCAACAATGATAACCATGTTGTCAGCACTGAAAATTCACTTGCCTGCTTGATGCCCACATGTTTCCCATTTCTAGTGCTATTTTCCAGTTGCTTCCCCAAGAGCTCTTCTTTAAGAATTTGCCCTCTGGAACCAAAAACTTTTCTCTCTTCCCATATGCCAATCTGCATCAATGATGGTTATACATGGAAACATCAGATGTACTACAAACCAATTCTGCAATAACTCATGAACGAGGTCCGCAAAGAAACAGTAAAAGTACGTACATATATCCACATGCATAAATCAAACTACTGTTCCAAACTGGTTACAAATCTCCTATAACTAAAAAGTATGTAAGATCAAGCACATAATAATGAAAGAAGAGAAGCATAGGCCTGTTGGCTCATAATCATGCCATAAAGCTTGTTTAAAACAAAAAGTGGAACAGGTACAAAATCATGAAATTGCTTCTAACAGCATAAAATGAGTTTAAATCAAAATCCAGAACTTATGGTTATTCAAATTCAGAGCCTCATGCTATGACGAAATAAAAGCATAGAGTAACCCTTTCTTAATTCTGTAAGTCACCTTATCAAGATTATACCACAATCCAACCCAAATCAACAAAAAAACATGAGAGCATACTAATCAAATGTGATTACCACTGTAAATCTGGCTTTCACAGTGAACATGAGGTAATATTCTTTTGGATTATGCAGAGGAAACTCAAAATGCCAAGGAAGGTAATATCAACTGATTTGGACCGAGGCATATCACCCAATAAAAATCAGCATACAAGCATGGATTCATCAGCCCTCGCCACATTTAATCCACCAAGTGATTACAAAGAACTTTATAAGGCATGCAATTATTACACATTGCACCATATTATCATCCACACTTAAGAGTACCTGATCTAACTACAGGCGCGCCATGAGATAATAATATCACCATATGATGCATCCAACTTAGAGAAGCAAATAACTAATAACAGCTAATGGTTTGAAAAAATAAAACAGAAGCTAGGGAATCTTCTCTTCTTTATTTTAAAAATTTTAGCTAGTTTTCAGAAAATAAGAATATCTTTTGGACAGTACACCAGTA
Source organism: Erythroxylum gracilipes (assembly GCA_026413385.1). NCBI lineage: Eukaryota > Viridiplantae > Streptophyta > Magnoliopsida > Malpighiales > Erythroxylaceae > Erythroxylum > Erythroxylum gracilipes. The sequence continues at coordinate 23,947,788 of JANZLC010000006.1, forward strand.
CAGACATAAATTAAAAGGAAAACATGCTAATTGCAAGATTTCTACTATTAGCATGATTTCTACTTTAATAACCAATATTTCCTACTTATAATAAATAAAAAGCAAAAAGGTGTCACATTAGAAAAAGAAGTAATGAAAAACACACTAAAATCATGAAATCCAGGATTTTCATTGGTTGTACCGAACCTGTCAAGTAAATGTAAAATAAAAGGATAGAGTGGAAGAAGTAAACATTTAGTACCAATCGCAATGCAGCATTTCTTCCAAACTCATCCCCATTTTCAATGACATCGCGAAGTGCATCTGGAAGAACCTTCCAGAATTCCCCAACAAATTCTGAACCTTTTCGACGACTATTCTGCAGAATATCATTTGCTAGATACAGAAAAGCAACCCTTTGCTCACGTGGAGAGCAATGAAATTGTCTGTCCCATGTTTCCACAACATGTTTTGCTTTGTTCATATGGAATATACACCAGTGGGATAAAGCTTAGCATATTAAGGACAGCAATGAATGATACTATCAACAATCAAACATCCAAAGTAGACATAAAAAATTGGCTAATGTATCTCTACATATATCACCGTCAAGAGAAATCAAGAAAAAATGGTGAGGTCAAAATTTGTTGTGTGTTTTGGCTCCATTTGTCAAATAAAACCATGTTCCAACTACCAAGAATAACAATACAATGTTAATGCAACATTCAGAATAAAATCACAAAGGAAAACAAATCCCCATATTACTCTGTAACGCTAACTACGATTTAAACCCCATAAGACAAGATTCATAGATGCATAAGAAAACAAATATACCACTATCTGCTCATTAGAAAAGGATACTCTCAATGCTAGCCTGTGAGCTGTTGAGCTTAGCTAGTTTCTCAACTAAAATTTGGGGATTAAAAGTACTGCCCATTGGTTCTCCTTCACAATTTAAGAGGCTTAAATTGAGGACACCTTCATAAGAGGAAAACAAAGCACCATTAACTATTCGAATTAAGTGAAAACTAAGTTTTGATTAAATATAGCCCAGTCAAACTGAAAACCCTTGGCACAAACAAAGGGAACTTCTATGTGGGCAGTAAAATCACACTAAATACCCTAATAATAAAAGAGGAGTTAATAAACGTTAATAATAGAGAGAGAGAACCTATATCTGTAGGTATAACTAGAATGCGAGTGAGGTGGGGAACAATCGAACGGCGCAACTCCAACTTCTCATATAGTATGCATATACACTACACATACATATGTATAGAGAACAAGTATTAAATTAATCAATGATCCCTCCGTTTCCTGTTCTGTAAGAGGAACTTATCGCTGCTCTATCTCTCTCACTCTCTTCTCTCAAAGACTCGTACAACATATATATTTACAGGCTGTGTGTGTGTGAACTATAAAAGAGTTGACAGGCCTTCAAGGGCACAGCAAAGCAGAGGCGGTTGTGTTCGCCCGTGCTTGTCACCTTCTCAAAATTACAGACCTATCCCTACTAATTTCTTACTCTACTTTTACTAGTGCTGCTTTTGATTTATTTTTTTAAAGTATTATATATTGGGCCTTTTTTTTGCGATCAGCTGATTGCATTAGTTGTTAACTGATTCTATTAGCTATTAGCTAATAGCTAATTTGGTCAACGGATTGCATTAGTTGTTTATCATTTGATGTTTGGTAAAATTAGTTGTTTAGTATTAACTTTTTATATATAAAATAACTTATGAGGATATAACTTTAAAAAAATTATAAAGGTATAAATTTAGTATTTTGTGAAATATTTTTATAGTAATTTAGATTTTATATATTTAATTCTACAAAAATTAAGTTTATAACTATAAAAAAAACATAGAATATATAATAATAATAATAATAACAACAATAAAATCCAAAACTCATCTCTAGTTTTACACCTTGTGTTGTTTGCAAACTTACTAGATGAATAATATCTTGCTTGTCAATTTAAGCTACCATATATATGTTTTGATGAATTTATAGATAACAGTTGTAGTTAATCTCATATATTTTAGATAGGTTATAAATAAGTTTAAGGGCACAATTGTCTTTCAGTAAAATTTTTATTAGCTAATTGGTTTAAAAGCTACTAATAGCTACTCCTAAGTAGCTTTTTAAAAAATGGTTAGTTGGGTTTAAAAAGCCGACCCAACCAACTCCTAACAAAACAAATATATTAACTATTTGACATAATCAAACAGTTAATACTCTTTAATCAGGTGAAAATAGCTTACAAGTTATCTACCAAACACCCCCATTATCATCAAAAGGGGTAAAGTTTTGTTATGAAACTTGCATCCCATCTTATTAAATTGAATCCTTGCCCCTGCCAAACTAATATGGGCTAAACCTAATGTATAGACTATTGTATCGTATGTAACAATCAAAAAATAGTATTATAATATACAATATTATGTTAAATCACATATTGGTAGGTATAAATCTTTTCAGTTAGTGCTCACTGATATCGATCGATTTTTAAAATATTGATTAAATACTAGATGAAACTATAAATTTAGAAAAAAAATGGAACTAAATTGAAAAAAAACTCATTTTTTTTTAAATTAAGCCTCCCTACCTTTTCCTCTTCGGCTTTCAACTATCTCACTCTCACAACACAAGTGACAACTTATAAGACTCACAACATTGTCCTCTACTAATCTCACTCTAGTGTCCTCTTCTGTTAAGCTCGATGTCGTTGTTGCCATGCTAGGTCGTTGCTTTCACCATGCCAACTTGTCTCACCATCACCATATCTATTTTAAGGTCCCTTTTATGTATCAATCTAACGAGGACCATTGAATTGGACTACTAGATTTAAATAGGAGTTTGTTTTGGTTTGTTTGTAGAGCATTAAGTCTTAAATATTTGCAGAAAAACTTGGATTGACCTTGCATTGCATTTGAATTGTTAGTGACGTTTTTAATTTTGAAACTCATGTTATAAAAATCTTAACTATTTGGGTCTTTTGGAATGCTATATAGATTAAAAAGTTATTTGCAGTTTCTCATCTCTAGGGCTTCCTTGTTTGATGATTATCTAGAAAAGCTTAATCACTCATCAAACTAATTGTCTGACATCATATAGTGAGCCTGATATGTACAATATTTACAAATCCATCAAAGACTTCACCTATGTATCTAATTGTCCAAATCCTAGAAAGTAGTAGTAAGTAAGTATATAGCTTTGGTAATTTTGAGCCTTTATGTACAATACATTTAGAGGCTGTTTGGAACACAATGAATTGAATTCATGT
>JANZLC010000006.1:23956355-23979288 GCA_026413385.1 Erythroxylum gracilipes
TTCTTTATTTTATTTGGGCCTGTAAATATTTCTGTTCTGAGATTTACAACATGTATTATATGTGTGTGGGTTTGAGTCATTAAATAAATAAATATCAGTGTGATGTTTGGTTTTGTTTGTTCTGTCTTGGGTGGTATCCATGTATCCTCCCAGGGGAAATTTGGGTGTTACAGTAGCCTCACATGCATGACAAATGGATTATATGCATAGGTGCCACGTGCATGTTAAAAAAAGAAGAGAAGAAGAACAAGTCTCCAGCTCTCTCTCGGTGATCTTCACTGAACATCATCACACTCCCTTCTTGATCAACCATCACCGAATCACTACTTGTATCCGATTGTATAGTTAGCAGTCTAGATACTGCTTTGTTCTCTTGATTTTACTTCCACTAAAACCAAATCTTATTCTTTCATCCACCGAAACATGTTCTTCTCTTTTTGCTGTAATTTTTCTGAAATCAAGTAAGTTGTGTTTTTAGATTTACTGGATATTGTAAATGGTTTTGATGATGTTTTAATGATTGGAAATGAATTTATGCATGAGGTGTGTAAGAAGGATAGCTTCGGTGATGTTAAGAATGAGTTAAATGAGAATTTAGTCAAGTTGAAATGTGTAGAAAGTGTGTTGAAGTGTGAAAATCTGAGTTTAATATGAATGTGAAGAGTAAGCAATTGTAGAAACTGGACTTAGGTTTTATGTTTTTGGACTGTAAATTGATGCTGAAAAAAATGCAGAAAATGAAACAAGTGCAGAAATTTTGCAGGAAAACCGCATGTAAAATTTGTTTGTGATGTTATGTGTGATCTTAAATTTTGAGAGGTTTTGATAGTAAGCTGAATTGAAATGGGAGTTGAAATGAAGAGATAAATGTGGGAGTATAAATTAAAGATGATGGGGTAAGTGGAAGAGAGGAAGAAGGCTGAAGAAATCTGCAGTTTTCGATGCAGAAGAAGAAAACCTGCATTTTAGAGAGAGAAGAGAAGAGGAGTTGCACCAGAGAGACTGTTTTAAACATCTTTCATTCATTTTGTTATAATTTTGCCTCCTAACCTCCAAATGACTTGAAAATTGAACCAATACACTTCTAAGACATTGATTTTCCTCTCTATAAAAATTTAGAGCCATCTGAATTGATTTGGAAAATATTGATTGAATGAAAGTGAGGAAGTCTGCTGGAATATTATGAACTGGAATATTTTCATTGAACATGCTTCAGTATTTTGATTATATCTTGATCTGTAGATTTCCAAATGAGTTGATTCTTAATTCAGATTAAATTAGAGACATATGGATACAACTTTCTTGCAGAAGTCAAATTTTAATTCTGTCTCTAAGAATTTCAAATTTTGGCATGAAATTGAGTCTTGGCCTAGGCTGTAGCACTATCAAGGACAGAAATCATGTCCTATTGTTATTGAATAAACTGTATTGATGTAGGCTGAATTAGACTAAGGTGTCTTGACCAAAGTTGTAGCTTATTCTCTTAGATTTCAATTGGTATAAATTTTGTAATTTTTGGATATTGGAATCTAGAAATATGGGTTATATAACTTTTAATGCATGAACATGCACTAGCCAAAATTTTAAATGTACTCAGTCGACAATATTTTTAGCATAACTCATAGAATGATGAACCTTATTGTATGATTTTAAAGTCATTAAAAACCTAAGGAGCAGGGGAACAATTGTCTAGAAGAAATTGTTACAGAAATATACCATTTTTCTTGTTATAATGATCATGTAAAGTAGACCCGGAAGTTATATTGAAAAGAAAGCTGGAATAGTTAATGAGTGTATGAATTTTGACACATTTGGAATACAATTGATCGTTGCATTGGTTCATTACAGAAGTATACTAGGCATATGTCATTGAACATGCATATTACATGATACATTTATAAAAATGCATATTCAGTTACATGAACAATGTGGTAACATCAAATTGTATTTGATTGCATATAAAGAGCAACTAGAGCGACCGCTTTCAGATATTGCCAGAACTTCAAGGCAATAAGCGAAAGGGAGCAATTGTGAGTAACCTAAGATGGTCTCACCTTAACTTTTTTTGTTTATTACTGAATTGAATTTGATATTAATGAATGTGTACTGAATTACGGACATGAAAAGTTCGAGGATTTTTTATGCATGATTAAAACATTGAAAGTGCTACTTGTATGAGAATGAGATTGACTATTTGATTCTCAACGTGAATGTTGAATGCCAGACTAAAAGTCCTATGACAAATGTGAATGAGAAATAATGTGAATGTGACTGAATGAATATGATGATTGAATTTGTGATTGCATTTCATTTCCAATACATGAAATATAAAGGCAGTTGTGACTGATGTCGCTAGTTGAAAAGAGCTTAAATCTCAAACATCTGTTGAAAGAGTCTAAGCCTCAACGTGTACAATGAGCCCTGTATCTCCAACGGATAAGGGAAGATATTAAAGAGCCCGGTATCCACAACGGATACGGGACAGTGAAAAAGGCACACGGTCACAAAAACGTAACAAATGAATGTGTCTCATAAACTTGTTTTCACATATGAAATGAATAAAATGAATGATTGCACTGTTGTGAGAACTTTTCTTGAATGAATCTGTGATCAATTATTGATGATTGTGTTCTGCAAAATTGTAATGAAATGATGAATTGTTTGGAATATGTGATTGAAATATGACAATTGTGAACAAAGTGTTTTGTGATATGACTCGATGATAATCAAGTTGATGTGAATTACATGATAACAAATAATGTTGTGTTGTATGAAAAGAGTGAACAATCGAGGATGGTTACTCTACTGAGTTTGCAAAACTCACCAAAATTGCAATGTTGACAATTTCAGGTTCAACAGAGAGCAACGACTTAGCTGCTAAGACCGCATTTTGGTATAAGTTACGGCTCAAAGGTCAGTCAGCTGGGACTGAAGAATTAGTTTTTGTTTTTAACTTTTGTTAATTCCTCAAGTATGTAGTATGCTTTGTAGACTGAGTTGTAAACGCTTATAGGATGATGTTGTATAAATGTGGATGATGATAATGCTACATTGTAAATTATTGTTTATGAAATGAAATGAGGAAACTTTTGGATTTTAGATCACATGCTATTTATGATTTTGCTTGTGATGCCATGCGATAAAGTGAAGTTGATATAGTTAACACGCCAATTCTATCAGGCATGTGTATGTGTGACCATATGGTACACGTGCATGTGTCAGACGGGAGTAGGGTGTTGCATTGTATCTCATAGATCATCTTCTTTCATCTGGCACTTATTATCTCTATTTTCTCCCATTTTGCTCGGCATGTATATGTGTCTCCTATGCCTATCTTATGGTCACATCTTACCAAGCAATCGAAGGTAAGCTTACACTTACCCCTTCTTTTAGACAAAATCAATAGTAAAATAAAGATTTTAGCATTATTTTGGACAAGATCAATAGTAGAATATCTTCTTAGAGCGTTAAAACTCTTTCTATGGTTGGAAAAGCTCAGCTAGCTAATTTTTTTTCTAAAATATATTAATGTGTTTTGGGCTACCCATATTGCTTTTCCTAGGATGATCATTTAGGTAATTGAAAAGATCCGTAGCAGATTTCTTTATAGTGGGAATGGTGTTTCTTTCAAAAGGGCCAAGATGCAATGGAAGGAGGTTTGTCTCTCTAAAGATAAAGGAGGCTTTGGGATCATTTCCCCCAAGGTAATGAAAATTATCATGCTTTCCAAGAGATTATAGAGACTAATGATAGACAAACAAGCTCTATGGTGTAAATCGATTCATGACTACTACATAAAGAACATAAGTATTTAGAGTTTGGAGCTTAATTTTTCATTTACTTCCACTTTAAGAGCAATTCTGAGAACCAAAAATTCATTGAGGAATGAGTTTGTTTGTTTGATTGAAAATGGGAGATCAAGTATTTTTTGGTTTGATAATTGGCTCTCTTGTGGGTCTTTACACTTCTTATAAAAAATGGATATCCTCATCATGTTATTAATTAGAATCTAAAAATTGTTAAAGCTTTGGTTGATAAACAAATTTTTAGATAATATCCCATTTCAAGTTCTCTCACTACAGAAATCACGCAAACTTGCTTGATTGATGAAAAGGATAGTGTCATACGGAAGCATACCAGTAATGGGAAATTCACCAACCAATCTTTCAGTAAGACTCTCTAGGGTCAATCAAGCAAGGTACCCTGGACTCCCTTTGTCTAGCGCAAACATTTCCATCCTCGAGCTTCTTTCACATTATGGTTTGTTATAAAAGATAAATTGCAAACTGTTGACAAGTCGAAGTATCTTGACATACCTAATAGGTGTACTATGTTTGAGAGCTAAAGAAAGCAATGATCACATGTTCTTCTAATGTTAGTTTTTTCTAACATTTGGGGATCTTTACTTCATAAGTGCTACATTCAGCATGCTCTAGGTGATTGGAATTCCATCAAAGTTTGGTGTACTACCATTAATCATCATGACAACATAATCAAATGGTGCTTTTGCCTAGTTATGTCTTTTATGTTCAAAGCCACATGGGATGAGAGGAATGCTTTCATTTTTCAGAATAGCTTGTCTTTGCTTAACTACGAGCTTATGGCCTATGCAAAACTCATCTAAGATCTTTAGTTCGTTTATCCTTCAATTGTGAATCCTCAACCACTATACATAGCAAAATTCAATCCATTTGCATGTTTAATGTCTTTAAGTATGACCATACAAATATTCTAAACTTGTAAAGAAAAGGAAGAGGTGTTACTAAAAGAGATAAAAAAACAATATTTCAAATAGCTTTTGGGTGCTCTATGTATGTAATATAGAAAGAAATGAATTGCATAATTTTACAAGGTACAGAGAGGTTCAAGGAGTAAGTCATTCCTAAACTAATTTTATGGATTAAAGAACAACTCTTGATTTAACAAGTCCATAGGTTTAGTAGCAACTTGACAGCTTCTACTTAAAGTTAACTAGATATCACACAAATCTATAATTTTTGTAGCTACCCGATGGCTTCTATGTAGAGCTTACCAAACATCATACAAAGAAACTTAGGCATAAAACAATAATATCTAAGATCACATTCTTGAAGTCATTCTACTCCCTTGCAACAAATGGATTCTCAAAATTGAACCAAAATGATGAATTAGCTTATATCTATTGTGTCAAAGCCTTACAATGAATAGAATAGGCATCTTCCATTTTTTCCTAGGATCTTATTAAGGATAGCAATTCTTCAATTACTAGCCTGATAGCTTAATGCTTGTATTATCATCTTTTAAATTAATTTATTTAATTTCTATTAAAAAAAGTTTACCATAACCTTTACTAATTCATTGTTTGTTTTATGGAAAGAATGTCATTTTTGAAAAAAAAAATTCCTGAGATTTCTTTACTAGGTTTTTGCTCTCTAAATTAATAGCTTTGTCTCCATCTAGAACAATCTTTCAAAACAAGACATAAAGAGATTATTTAAAATAAGTAAAAATATAATATTTTTAGTTTAACATTTAAAAGAAAAAATTTCAATTTCCCTATTATAATTTTATTTATAAATTTTTTACATTATTTTGTACACTAATTGACTTTAAATATGTTGATAAGTCATGGAATTAACTTAGTATAAAAATAATATAAACTATTATATGAAAAGAAAAAATAAGTAACCAGAAACTAATTTAGTACTACTTAATTATAATCATTTAATATCTATTATTATTTAATATTTAAGCATAAAAGGAGAGTAAAATATGGAAAGAAATAGGACATTTTATTATTTTCCTTTTACAGTTGATGTTTTGTTTCTCAGTCACTATTTAGGCTCTTATTAGCTATGATTTTAACCGCTCTTATTAGCTATGATTTTAACCATTTAACTTTAATATTTAACCTCATCTCAAACCCTTCCATCTTCTTTTTAGGCACCTCACAGGATGTAATAACTGACCCAAAGATTTAAAGTTGCTTCATACCCAAAGTCAAGGATTGAACTCCTGACCTTTAGTTAAGGATGGATGAGTCCCTTCCACTCAACCACACCCCTTGATTTCATTTGAATATCCCTTTTTTTGACAGATCTACATATAACTAAAACTTCTTTAAAAAATTAACATGTTCTCTCAGCAGGAATTCAGGAGACAAAGCAATGGTATTCTAAATTACAAAAACAACATAGATATGCGTTATATGCTATTGGCAACAACCACCAACACATCTTTGAATTTGCACCCATGCCAGCTGAAGGACAAACTTGAATAGCCCCAACTTTACAAATTCATCATCCCAAAAACTTAGCCGCAGTTCATTTCATCTAGGATACACTAATGATATGCTTATGTTGACTTCGCCAATAGATCCTTTCCTGTTGACATACATAGAACGCAAATACAAGCCCATCTGCATAATCAATGAGAGCCAACACCTTTCCTCCATTAATTATTTCAGTACTCCTCACCAGAATACATTAAGAGGCAGCAGAAGATAAAGCATCTTTTGAATCCTCCTTCAGCTAAAAATAACAAAAAGTATTGAGATAAGAGATAATTCACTTCATATTGATGGAAGCAACAATGAAAGCTTCATAAATGTAGATTTCAAGCACAAAATAAATTGCTTTAAAATTTAAAAAAAAACTTTAGATATTTTCAGAATAGTGATATTGGTATTGCTTGGAAGCTTTAAATAGTATTCATTGTTCTTATCGACATCATGATTGTTTGTAAGAAATCCTTACAAGTCGCTAAAAGCAATCATTACTTATGCCATTCCAGACACTTTAGCAGTAGGTGAACAAGAAATGATTCATTTTATAGTCTTCTTCTGATTCACTATTCCATCTTCCTACTTCCATCTATTTATCTTGGGTCAGCAAAAACTAAAAGTAAGGGAACTGAAACAGGAGAGAGAAGTAAGAGAATTACAAAAATGGTTATCCCTAAATGAATTCATATTTTATGAGATATCTTTGTAACAGAAAATAAGCATTGCCAGCGGCATTTTATGGCAAAATTGTTAGAATTGAAGATTACACGACTCAAAAAAGACTTCTGTTGCCCGTTGGTTCGATCACATAATATATTTTAGTAAGTGGAACTTCTCTTTCATTTGACCTGTATCGAGTGACATGCATTTAAAAGGGTTAACTCACTGACAATTTGACGCCACTTTTTCAATCAATAATGGAGCACAGCTTATGATAACGAACCTCACAATTTAAATCACAGGTCTGAATAAAATTTGGCTAGAACAAATGCAAATGAGTACATTAAGTACGTACCAAATTAAGGTGGTTCACCAAAGCCCCATGCAGTAGCCTTTTGAGCTTCTCGCATTGATCTGGCATATGATTTAAATTGACCAATTCCTCAAGTTGGGCCCATAGGCACTCTATTGTTTTATATGGGAACCATACTGCAAATGGTCTTTTCCTATTAATCAAGTCTGACGGTCTCTGCGGACAGTTTAGTATGGCAGAATTCTTAATAAGTAACCAGTAAAACATCAGCAATAAAACACATCTTTAAGAACATTTACATTTGATTCAATTGGAAAATAACGGCAATAATCTGTCAGCTGCACATGTAGAATCTGAACTTCACAAATAATACACACAAACACAGAAGAATGGAAATACTTTATGGAGAATATAACGATGATTACCTTAAAATTTACAGTAATAATAGGTATTCGTGGTGAACTAATGAAAAAGAAAAAAAACATAAGCACTAAAATCTCATCTAACAGCTAGTGACAACTTCCATTTGATATTGATATTAGATTCAGTCCATAGCAATGGAGCAAAAAAACGGAAAATCAATTACAGTAGTGTTTATAACCAGAAAACGTTTATGCCATAAGAAAATTGATTAGATTGTATATACCAAAACTTCCAAGACTTTGGTCATACCCACTATGAGAAATTTCGATTCCAAAATATAGCATAATAATAGCTAACAGTTGCAAGATTGTTTTGACCAGCTTACATACACATAACAAGCATATGTACTACTTGTTAATAATGCAACCTCAGACCTACACAAGCCTCTTGATATGTCTTCCCCAAATGAGCCAAAGTAAAGCCTTTCAGTAAGTAGCTGAAAACAAATAATCTTACACGCTGACTATTAGAATGTGATCTTCTGAAGAGAACAATATGATAAATGGTTGACGTACCACTGATGCAAATGCTGTTGTGTACTCGAGAAACAGGTTTATAGCTTCTGTATATCGACCATAAACAACATATAGATGAAATAGTGATGCAGGGTTTGATTCTTTCCCAGTCATCCCCCAAGTTATATCCCTTTGGCAATCCTGTCAACACGTGAATACAATCTCCCTTAACAATGAACCCAAACTGTGATAAAAGTATATGATATCAAAGATCTATTTTGGCAAACATCGATAGCAGTGTTTTCAAATAGGCATGCTCAATTTCGATTTTCACAAAGTTCATGATATACATGCAGAAATATATTCAGTTGCCATTCAAGGAGAAAACTGATTCTGGCTTTTAGAAGGCTACTAATTTTGTGGGCTGAAGAATCACAAAAGCAATACTTTTGACAGAGTGACAAAGTCGACTAGAGAACAGGTTTAAATTTTGGGACTAATTTATGATTTTTGGCATCCTATTTTACATCAAGAGGTACAGCTAAGGACCTAATGTTTAGATTAAGCTGCACTTCTTGGAAAAGGATCATTAGAAAGAAGATACTTCTAGGAAAGGACAACTGAAACTATAAACAGGAAGCAGACCAGACATCATGAAATCACTTAAAAATATTCTTGATTCACGTATAGAATTAAGTAAACTAATTCACTTGTCCAAATGGCCCCTTAGACATTATTTTTTTTAATCAATAATTATAGTTTGGTAATGATATACACCTTTGACCTTTAAACCTTTCTCCTTCTAACAGGCTCAAGTGCCATTCATGAGATCATCCGGTTAGAACTAGGAATAACCCTGTCCAAGTTATTACATTCAAGAGAAATAACTAAGAATTTAAAAATTAGCTGATGTTAAATGTAATTAGTCGTAAATGAAGCATGTTAACCCCCCGGCACAAGAAGTACCTTGAACATTTGTACCAGCCATAAAGGTAATTCGATCTGAGGATCCGTACGAAGAAGTGTTTCAGCAACAGCAACTGGTAATCCAGCATGAAAAGCTATATATTGTTTCTGAAGTAAAGAGAAAAACCTAATTACAATGATAATAAATGGGAGTAGGAGGTAAATCAATTGCATTGTATACTAAAGACCCAACATCTCTTGAGTATGAAGAATGGTTAGAACGAAGTTCTAGTGATTCAGAATACTTTATAACAACATTAGATGTAGATAGTCTTAAATAGTTAACAAAAAGTTGCAATAAAGAGTTCTCATATAGTTAACTCCCAAATGCCAAAATTCCAACGTCACAAAAGAGAATCTACCAATGCTAGGGCCATGATGCAGGACCAGGCTTAGCTCTAGCCATGAGATTCTGGATATATGGGTGTAATGAATAGACAAGATATAGATTGTCACATTTGTGTGGGCATCATGGAATGTGCACCAAGAATCTTTTGTCATATAGGAAGTGACAAAAGCTGCTCTTATATTTAAGTTAATTGTTAAAAAACACTTATCATACAATCAGGTCAGCCAGATCAGTCGAAATGAAATATACAGGTTTTCCAAGAAGCAAAACTGTTAATCAGACCTCAAATCTTCAAGTCGAACCTCTCAAATTCAAGAATCAACTTTATACACCACAAAATGATGACTGAACAAAATGTTTACAACATGCGACAACAAAAGTTTCTTTGCAGGCCACCATTCTTGTATCCATTTTGGTTCATTTAGTTCCAAATACAGGTGGTATTTCTTTTTTAAACTAAAAAGAGAAAATAAATGGAGGGAAGTAACTACTGACAAGGTAATGTTCTAGAGTTTCCCACTGATTATTTCCCTTCAATAATTGAGATGCAGCAGTTGTATCGGGAGAACGATGAACATTTCCTTCCTTCGATGATGTTAACAAAAGAACATTTGTCCTGGAAAGTTCCTAAAACATCAGTCACCTGGTAAATCCTAATGCCTAACAGCAAGTTTACCAAGTTTCAAAAATCAAAAAGTATAGAAGAACCAGAAAAGTACATGGATGAAGTAACGAGACTATGGCTTACCCAGTACTTGAAGAATCTACATTTTTTGGGCAACATTTGAATGACATTGCGGAGAAAACCCTCTCCAGTTCCCTAAGCGAAAATGAGAAAAATGATTTTTTAAAGTTTGCCAAGAAATCATTCCAAATGAAGTAAAAAGCATTGCACCACTAAAGTGCAGAATCATACCTCTTCAATCCTGAGCCCTTCCAGAATTTTAATATAACTACAAATACCATATCATACAAATTTTGTTGGACTAAGAGATCAATCAAATCCGATGGTGCTTTGTCTGTTCCTCGACATAAAAGAAATGGAGAAAATTAGCAAGAAAACCTAAGACAGTAAGGATAATAATAAAAGAAAAGATTACTTTTCAAACTTCCTTCAACTATGATGACAAGATGGAGTTTCAAACTCTCCAGAAAAGAAAGCCAAATGCAACCTATTTGTATCAATAAAATGACATTAACTACTAAGACATAAGAGAAGAATCCTCCGCTTCAGTTTTACCAGAAAAGGTCCACTTTACATTTGCTAACGAAAGCAAATATTCTGCTGATGTCAGCACAAACTCATCTTGAAGTCTCTCCATATCAATGTAGTGTTGCACTCTTCGAACCTGATCATCACTGCTTGCTACTGCACCAAAAGTAAACAGCATAATGGTTATGAGAAATAAAGAAATAAAAACCTTAGTTTGCACAGGATTGATCTTATCATATGGCCCTTATCAGAATCAAAATGATGTAATACAAAAGAACAATCCAACTAATAGAAAACATATCTCGTAGATGCAATACTTACACTCTTCTTTTGCTGTTGTTTTAGCTTTCTTAATACGAAAGGAGTCACTATGAGCAGAATTTCCTTCAAGCGGAGGATCAATCCATCCATATGCAGGATGAACTAGATGCAGGGCATTGATAGCAGCAGAAAGTCCATTCAGCCTCTCCTGCAGCACTAGTGATGCATGCTGGTGATCTTCTAAAATTATTTCAGTTCTTAAACGAGCTGTGTATTGATACATAAAACTTGCAGCACTTCTCCAATTATGTCGGTGCATCTCAAACGCATAGAGCAACTTATATGCACTTGGTTTTGCCAATATTTCTGAGCGATCTGCCTACATTTTTTATGCAGAAAAAAAGCCCAGGCCAACGTTATGCCAACATACCACAAGTTGACACTACATGCAGTGAAGAAAATTCTGTTATATGCAAAATACCTTCCAGGCAAGCTCTTGCTCTATCTTCTCCGCTAAACCTATGAAAGGTAACTGACCATCACAAACTACCTGCAACTTATATCAGTGACAGGCTTAAAATGTTGTCGATAAGGATAAACATTTTGTTGCTCAAATAATTGCAACAGAGGACATTACTAATACACAATGAATAAAGTAGAAGTAAATGCCTTTTATTAGGTACGACATTAATAGTTCCAGCAAGGTTTAGGAGCCATTAAATGTTATGAAAAATATAGTATCTGACTATAGTGTCTGATTCAACTATTCTTTTACTAACATAGATCAACTAAATAAAATGAGAATCAAAGCCCCAACTTTTCAAATCTAATGAAAACAGATTTACATTCAGGAACTATCTCATCAAGCTAGGCATTCTAGAGATCCTGATGCAAGCAAATTGCACATAACTATAAAGCAAATTTACAATAACCAGTTAATTTTATTTATTTTTCCTTTATTTAGCTTAACGTATAATTTAGATTATCCAATTTTCGATGACTTATGCTAAAAGACAAAGCAAAGAAGAAAGCAATTTACCAAAGAACACTTGAACACAAATGCTATAAGCATGAATTAACAAATAGAAAATCAATGCCAAAAATGCACAACTTAGCCACAATGTGAGGCACATACCAATTCAAGGAAGTCAAGGAAGTACAGACAAAAAATTTGTCTCACACTCTTTCTCAGGGAACAAGTCAACCATATAATTTATTATTACTAAAACGTACAGTCAAATTATGTTGCATAGTATTTTTTTTTTAATCATTCGCATAACAAATAAAGAAAAAAAGTGAATCCAAATAACTAAACAATTCAGAAGATAAAAGTTTGCTTGGTGTAGAACCTTTATTTCCCCACGTTCAAAGAGAACTATTAAGAAACGCCTCAAGCAGATATACTTGCTCTCTTCATCTGGATTTGACAGTATTGCACAGTATGCATTGTACAGGAGATTAAGGTCTAAAGTGAACTTGAAGACGTTTGCCCAAAGTCTTCCTTTGACTGTAGTAGCTAATTCATCATCTTTCATGTTGGAAACATCTTTCTCACTAAGAGCTTCGTCAACATACTCAAGTGCAGCAAGTGCAAACTGACAAGCACCTTCACTAATGCCATATTGCTCAAATATTTGCATAACCCATTGATAGTAATGAAGCTTCCATGAAGCAGGAGATTCACAACCTTCTGAAGAAGAAAGTGATGAAGAAGAACAATCATCAAATTGATAACATAAAGTCAACGTTTTCCCCAAAAGCTGTTACAATTTCCTCTCCCACTCCCAAATTCCAAAAACCCCAAAAAAGAAAACCAAAAAGAAACAGGGAAAAGGGGAAAGAAACCAATAATAATAACATGGAAAAAACAGAAAAAAAGAAAGAAACAACTCACTAAAACCAACAGGTGGCAATCCTGAATCATGAGATAAATACTGCAAAGCTTGACAAGCACTTTGTCCAGATGAAGCTCTGAATAGAACAATCAGAACATATGTAAGGCGAGGGAAATGTAATCAGCAATAGCATAAAAAACTATTTTACTGTTGCTCTAATGAACAATGAGTAGACCAAGTAGAGATAGAAGAACACTGGTGATATTTCAAAATTGAATACAACATACAATATAGATACACAAAATATGAATAAACTGAAAAAAAAAGCAAGGACAGCAGTCAAACCCAAAAAAGATGGACTGAGCTGCAGCCTGTGTTCACAAAATCCATCATATAGGAATTACCACCAACTTCACTCCGCTCAAGGTGTTGTGAAAATCGACCAGATTAGAGCAGGTTCGCAGCTAAATAGGACTGAAGGAATAGTAATGAACACACAGATTTTACGTTAAAAACCCCCTCAATTAGGGCAAGGATAGAAGACTTTTACTACTGGGAAAAACTGGAGACGTGTAAGGAAAAACTAGATCCTAAAATATACAGAATAATTTTTGTCTCTCTTTCTCTTTCTCTTTCTTTTCTCTCTCACCTCACTGCCTCTCTTGTACTGCTTTCTTCATCTCTTGCCTATTTATAGGCAGGAGACGTAGGATAGCTGGCCAAATCCAGCTATCCTTTTACTTCTCTTGTCAACTTTGGTAGGCTTCAACTTTGGTAGGCACCGTTTTCGGTGCCCACTTGAAGATCTGATTGAGAGTCAATCAGATCTTCACACTATTCTTCCCAAATTTGATTGAGAGTCAATCAGATCTTCACACTATTCTTTCGGTGCCTGTCAAAGTTGACAAGAGAAGTAAAAGGATAGTTGGATTTGGCCAGCTATCCCACGTCTCCTACGTATAAATAGGCAGGAGATGAAGAGATGAAGAAAGCAGTACAAGAGAGGCAGTGAGGTGAGAGAGAAAAGAAAGAGAAAGAGAGACAAAAAAATATTATGTATATTTTTTAGTCTAGTTTTTCCAGTTTTTCTCAGTAGTAAAAGTCTTCTATCCTTGCCCGTGGTTTTTACCCTAATTTGGGAGTTTTCCACATAAAATATGTGTGTTCATTACTATTCCTTCAGTCCTATTTAACTGCGAACCTGCTCTAATCAGGTCGATTTTCATAACACAAGGATCATATCAGTATCAGTATGGACTAGGAATGACACCAAATACATACATAGACCCTCCAATCTTAATCTTCATCAGTCTTTAATACGAGAACAATTTCCAATCAAGGTAACACTGAACCAATTCTGTGTCTATAAAGGTTATCGAGGAAGTCAGAATTATCAGCTTCATATCAATAACAGTTCAAAGATTTGTACATAGGAAAACAACCCAGATAATGTTGCTCCGAGTGCTAAGAGCTTGCTCAATATTCTATACTCAATATCCACTAAAATAAGCTTACGCAAATCATATTTCACTTCCTTCGATTTGGAATAATCAAAGAAGTCACCTTTAGTACCTCTTCGGTGGTGACAAGAACTCTATGTTCCATTATTCACCAAAATATCTTTTGATTTTGTCATGTGAGAATGACAAACAGAAAAGATAAATCAACTAACTGAACAACCTACTTGAGGACATAGCTATGACAGAAGTGGATTGAGATGTTACACGATAATCAAGTCTAAACAGAAGTATCATTGAACAGAAAGATTGTGTAATTCAATTTGCAAAATTTTATCAAATAAAAACATATAAATTCCTTTCTTCATATTTTATTTCAATTATTTAATTCTATTAAATTTTCAAATAAGATATTAAAGATTAAAAATGCTTTAAAATATTTTATATCTAACAAAGAAAAAAGCACTTTTATCAAATTAATATCTTTTAGAATTATGTAATGCAACAGGAGACCTTCATATTACAGGTCTTACTCTGAAAACTCCATTTTCTAAATATCTACACCTCCTACAGGCTTTTGTGACATTTTAAAGTTATTATATTAACAAATATAACGTTAAGCATGAAATGTTTAGTATTGTCTAGTTCATACATAATCCTTACAATTTTCACAAGGCGTAATCTAGAGAATTCATGCAGGAGCAATTAAATAAAATTTCAAGTAAAAAAAGAGAATTAAGCTCAAGTAAGGGGAATAGAAGTCCAATTACTAATTTTTTTCAAGGCCACAACTGAATGGAATCAATGGAAAAGGAAATCATAATTTAGATTCCATTTATTTCAGATCACAATTTGGTAAGATATAAGAATTGGGATCAGAAATTTGTATGTTTAGTCACAATCACAATTACAAGAACATTTGGTTTGCAATTAAAACCAAAAGTTCTGAGGCTTACAGTAATTGAATGAGAATTGGGAAATTTCAAGTTAGATCTGGAATCCAAAGGCTATCTCATATAAATAAACTCAGATGTCATCATGAATTTCTCCACAGAATAAACAGCACAAGAAATACATAATATACAAATTGGTTCACACAACATAAGTTAACTACGTACCTAAAGAAGCATCGCATAGCTTGGCCAACCTTCTTCTCTTTCAACATTCCCTGGAATTCATACCGTGCCTGAGCAAGCAGGGAACAACCCAGAAGATGCTGAAGTGCACTCCATTCGCCATCGGTGTCTTTAATACTTTTGGATATTTTCTGCCTTAGTAAATTGGATTCCACAACAGTTACCAGGTACTAGAAACGTCAACATGGAGAGAAGGAAAAGAAATTTAGGTACATTTGATGAAGTGCAAACTAATTATAGCCGCAAAGCCTAACTCACTAAACTACCTCAACAGCATTATACTGGCCATGTCTGAAAAGGATGAATGAAAGATCAATTGAACGCCTTAAGAAAGTAGATTGCTCCCCTGTTTTCCCCCAAATAATCCAACTTACAATATCCCGAACTGCAGCAATGATGTCGTGAGGATTTGGTAGACACGGTGTAGAAGAATGGTTTGTATTACCAGAGGATGTTTGTGTTGTTAGCAGAATTACAGAAGCCAATGTAAAATCACTTTTGCCAAGTTTGTCATTCCATGATTTCCTACCATTGCTGCTATCTAAATCACAAAAATAATAATAATAATAATAATAAGATTAGAAATAAATTTTGAAGACAAGACTAGGTATGATGTTTTTTTCTATGTCTTCACAAAAACAAGAGACCAATAGCAACAAAGTAAACCCTCAGACGAATGCTTATTAAAACCCAATCATCAGTTGGTAGATGCAATAATCAGTTCAGCAGTTTGAAGTTAGGGGGTTTAAATTCCACACAACCCTTTATAGGAGTAATATAATTGATTCTATGGACTTACCGATTTGTAATGATGAGAGTTGGGAGCTGAAATCTTCAACTGAAGGAGAATCAGATGGTGTGGAGCTGAAGAAGTGAATAATCAACCACTCAGAAATAATATCATGAATCATTGGAATCAACTCACGTTGGATTCTGGATATGTCATCATGCGACATATTAATCTGCAAGGTAAGAGAAACAAAAGGTCAAGATAATTTTCAACTACATCAGTTCAACAACAACATTCTTAGAGGCCCCCTATAATGGGGTAGATTAGGGAAGAAAATATCACCTCATTTGGCCTGATAGGTCGTAACAAAAAAAAGGAAATATAACCACTTTCAATAAAGCTATAGATCGACTGCAATTGAGTCACCGAACTCTAATTTGTAAAGCAAAATATTATATTACAGAACTTGTGTGGCGAAGAGAAGATGAAAGAGAAATTAGTGGAATCAGTCACATTATTACAGATGCATAAATTAGTAAGTTGATCACTACAAATCCAAGTTTGAACAGCCTCACATGCTGCTTCCTAATCTACAACCCTGATGACTTTCATCAGCTACTCTCATTACCCATTATGATATCCCCTGCTTCAACTACAATTCTACAAGAATTCATTTCAATCACAAACCTCTATAAGAACTTGTTCTAATAGCACAAGTAAATAAATTTCGCAAAACAAAGAAAAAAATACATCAATCTTGGACATAAAACCAAACCACAGACGTAGAATTTCCCAAATTAACCAAAACATCTGATGCATCTTAAAAAAGAATAAACAACAGTAAAACTGTGGACCAAAGGCAAATGTCAACCCATTAGTTGTACATTTCATGGTCCTCAGGTCATCAATTAGTTATATGTTTCATGGTTCCCAGGTCATCAATAAGTTATATATTTCATGGTCACAGGTCATTAATAAGTTATACATTTCAAAGTCAGCAAGGCCATGATCGAGTTGTGCAATTAATGATAATGCAAATGACTTGGCATAAGTAAATGAATCATTGCATATCAATACCATGCGAAAGAAACACAAAAGGGTTCGCAAATCAGATTGCTTAAAACAGATAAATGTTAAAATGGAAGAAATTAAAAAAAAAACAACTAAGGAAACAATACTCCAGAAAAATGGTTTTAAGAAAAATTTCAACTGACCTGTCCACTAACATTGAGAAGATAGCTCAAAAATAGAAGAACATCCAATGCAGATTCAAACATCAACTTTGAAATCTGAGAAGTAGACTGGACCAGGACAGAAGTATTTATATTAAAATCCAATTCAACATCTAATTTTTGTACGATTTTCCTAAGTACAAGAAGCTGTTGATAGCTTTGAATGACATTCAGAACTTTTCCCCAGGAGGAAGCTTTCTTGAATAATGCATGAAGGGACAATAGCATGTCAATAGAAAATTTTCTCAGGTTTTTATGATCTATAAGTTCTTGTTTCCAAGCACGATCACTCCGAAACTCCGAAACATGAAGCACTGGTACTGATGAACTATATCCCGTCTCCAAAATCTTCAACAAGCGAGGAGCAATTTCTTCACATGATATAATAGGAGTGTTAACTTGTGATTCGTAAAATATGGCAGGAACTGTTTTTCCCAATTGTTGGCTTAGACAAATGATACATCGAAGCACTTCCAAAAGAATCTCAGGCTCAGAGTCATCACCAGATAAATCTAACACACAATTTGCAAGACTAACAAATTCATCAGATCCAGAAGAACCTGAAAATATTAGAGCAAAAAGAAAACAACAAATTACTAGCGGTCAAATCTCAAAACATGTGCATATTACTTTCTGTTTGCACCGAAATAAAAAAGTTAAAAAATGTACCATCCATGAGCAGCTCAATTGTTTCCATGTCACGAAATAGTGATACTGAATTCTTTCTCACCAAACCAACAGCACCAGTAGAGGACTGAACTAGCAAACAGTATGCGGAATTGTTCTTGCACCAATGATGGAAATATCGGGAACAGAAAATTTTCCAGTTATAAATTATAGAAGTCATACTCCTGCTTGCCCCCTGACAGAAATAAGCAAGCACATAACTCTTCTTACAATATTATAACTTACTACAATTCTACACCAGAGAATGGAAGAATAAGAACACATGCACACACAGGTACAGGGGGCTAGCATATAATTGAAGTTTAGATAAAAAGCAAGGAAGTACCTCACATTCAATTACTGAACTTATTTCCTCTTTCAATCCATCAACAGTTAAGGACAGGAACTCAGTATCAGTCCAGTGCCTGTTGTAGTCCAGTAAAGTTGAGCGCAGAACTGCGTTGAGACAGACACCAGGGTAAAGCAGCCTGCGTAAAAAGATTGATGACACAAATGGCACAATTCGATCCTGCAAAAGAAATTTAATTAAACAAAATGTCACATGAGAGGTACATGGACAAAAATTTCTCTGCACTTAGACATAGAAGAACTTGTGCAGCACATATACTTCATATTTGATGTGAAGAATCAGGATGCTATTTGAAACAATCCCACATATAATACAAGAGAGCAAGTACAAAAATCCCAGAGATGTTAAAACAAAAATAAGCATTGGAAGATAGAGCAAATATAAAAATGATCAAATTTTGCCAAAATATGAACCTCACCGCACCAAACAAATAAAGAAGGTTTAAAACTGTAATTTAAACACCCATTATCGCTCTCCTCAAGAAACTGTTACCACACCATATTTATACTCGCTACTACCAACCTTCCTAACATTGACCATCAAACCAAACGGCCTCCACCCATGTAAAGGTTACGAAGGGTAACCAGTGAAAAGACACTAACTATTTTCGCTGATCCAATGCCAACATATGTGATGGTATCCCTGTCAATCTCACCAAAATCAGCAAAACATGATGTTGGAACTCCACCTCAGTCAAAGTCTTATTAATATTATGAATATTATAGTTCTGAGCATCGTTAACTTGATAGACAACAGGTAGGTTTGCAAAAATATTCTGATCAAGCTGGTATTGAAAACAATCTCAAGTTGTCCTCTTTGAAGCCCAGTAAAAAGAGTTGGAACTCCCAACTTGAACATGTCTCAAATATCCAAATATCAACTGATTTATTCTGGTCCCTTCTCAACTAGCTATACATATACAATACAAGGTTTGCATGAAAAACATGATGAGATGTACAACCAACCACCATTCTTCCTCTTTTATTTACTTAGGACAGATATCACAATTATGAGTTAAAGGGGATAAAAAGTGGCACAATCAATGATCACTCGTCAAGAAAACTACATCTGAATCAAAATATAAATGGCCCCCTAATTTCACCTTTGAAGAAGGAAAGATTGACTGAGTCATCCAAACGAGATATTCTGCTGAAACCTCAGAATTTTGAAATAACTGCTCAGCAACAAATTCTTCCTGTAAAGCATAACACTGGATGTCTTCCCTGCAATAAGTTCAGGAGACTAACAGTAAATCAAGTGTCAACTTGTATTGTACTGAAAAAAGAAAAAAGTTAGACTAGTGTGTTCACACATAAAGGACATCATAATTATGAAGAAACCAAGAAGATGATTTTATTTCACATAAGAAAAGAGATCCAAAAGCCTTCCCATAGAAGAGAAGCTCAGAAAAAAAAGGGTGGTTCTTGGATAATATTTCAATAGCAGATGGCACGTTCTGAAAGAATTATAATGCCAAAACTAAAATGGCACCTATCTTTTTTATAGTAAGACATGGATGTAATTTGTAATGATCTCAACAAAGATAATGAAAGAGACAAGATTCAAGAATTGTAATTTAAGCTACAACATGAATTACTTACTCTTCCACATTTGTGTGAACCAAGTTATGCATTGTTAATCCATTGTCTTTCAATATCAAAATCCTGTTTGAAGTAAACTTTACGTCAACACACTTCCCCTGGAAAAATATTGAATGCAATTATCAAAGTCCACCTCTTCAGAATTGTGAAAGGAAGCAAGATTACAGGAAGAAATCATTTACCCCTTCTAAAGGAATATTTTTAACTAAAGACCCTATTGATAAAGTATTCCTGTCACCCAAAGTACACTGAACACTGTAGATGTAGACAACCTCTGTATCGACGTCCTGCAAGTTGAGCACAACACTTATTCAGCATCGTCTCAATTGATAAAAGCAAAATATTCAAGCACAAAGCTATTCTACACTTTCATTCCATAACCCAATTATTATGTTAGCACACAAATGTTGGTGAAAATAGTTATTGCTTGTGATTTCCAGACCATTTAGGACCTATAGATCTCACAAAGATAATTGGAGAGGAACAAGTATTGTCAAATTCTTCAACAGAACTCTGTAAAGAAATGTCAGCTGGAAAAAATAGCCCATTCACTTTTTGAACACGTGCCTATCAGGATTCACATTAACTGAAAAAAAAAACAGTTTTCGAAGAATTACACTACCAATGAAACCTTTCATGATAACTAAGGCAGACCTTCAGTTTGGATCAGATGCTTAAAGCATTGAAAGACTCAGATTCATAAACATGAAGACCACATAATCTTTTAATTTCAAATATTAAACGCTTTGTAAAAAAGAACTTCGATCTTACACCAGCCCATCATCTGAAAGTTTAACAACCAACATAAAAATGATATTGCCTTAAAATGATTTTACAGGTACAACTACGGCACCAATTATCTTACAAAATTTTGTGCATACAGATACATTGAATATTAAGTAACACAGTTGAATCCTTCTAGTCTCAGCAGATTTCCTATTGGGATGTTGTTATTGTTGTTGTTACTATTGAATTCTTCTAGCATCAAAAGACTTTGATTAATGTCGTGAAGTTATCACACTAAATGCCCTCACCAAAAAACATATTAATTTCCTGAAGCTTTCGGTGGCCAATAAAATGCCCTCTAAAAATTTTTTAAGCCAAAAATATCTCAGCTATAACCATTCAGTGACTCGGAACAGGGTATTCATCACATTTTTCTCACCAAAAAACTTAGATTAATTTCATGAAGTTCTCATTGGCCTGCTAAATGCCCTCTAAACAGTTTTTCAGTTAAAATGAGCTTAGCTATGCTCTCATTAACTGAGAACAAGGCATTCGTCACTTTTCCTAACCTACACGCTGCTTTCCTTTTCACTCACGGTTAATTTCATAAACATGGCTACAATGTAATGTAACAATTTTCCTTTGCTTCACCATTCAGACCAACATCTAACATTGCCCCTACTCACAACAACCAGTTTGACTTCAACCTTTCTTGAGCCATTTTCTATTTCTGTTCAGAATCAAATATTATTGACTTGGGAAAAAAATCTTTTCCCACATCCAATCACGCCATTTAACAACTTTCTTCATCACCAAGAAGCTCTAAATGAGTAACATCTTAGCTTTTTGTTGCCTTTCTTAATGAAACAAGACAATGAAAGTATGAGCTTGAATGCACTTCAACTTATTGTTTTAAGATCTTGAATCTGAAAATTGAAATCTACAAAATGCTTTATTAATTTTTATTTCATTAGGTTCTTCTTAAGTATCAAAATTTGGGGAAAAAAATTAAAAAAATTGTTAACAGCAAGACTTAGATGCCCTGAATGCAACTGGCAAACATATTAAATGCTTCACATCCAAAATTTCATTAGATGGTTTCTATAGAAAAAAGAACCGTCTTATGCATTAAAACAGTAAACTAAAGATTCAAGGTTCATATGGGAAGTAAGTGTAACATCAAAATAGTGTTTGCAGCTAACCATGTTAAAGTTTAAGATACTAACTACTTGGAGGTGACAGCTACAATATGATTTATTTCTCAAACAAAAGTCTAAATTTTAATCTAACGCAAACCTAAAAATTCATATACACACTATAATGGTGTCTTGCACAATATAAAGAGTCAGCAAAACTCAACTTTGTCATAATGCTATTTGTCTAGTTCTCTGTAGTACATCACATGCAATTGTTGCAACCAGTCATCAAGCCTTTCAATAGAATCCACTATCTTAGTTAACCCTAATATCAGTAATGAGTTGACACATTACTGATATTTTTACTTTGTTCGGTTTGTCAAATATCATCAGTTTCTTAAAGGGATAATTAATGACACAAAAAATTTGAGCTCATAAGCTTACAGTAGTCCAAATATTCCAAGAACACATAAACAAGCCTTTTGCAGGGACACAACAGGCTGAGAGAATGATAAAAAGCTTAAACTTGAAGAGAAGGTACACATACTCCTTTATTTGAGGATAGATGGCAAGATATGATGGAAGTTGCAAACAATTGATATGGATAAAATTACTTGAGAAAGAAAATATTATTATAAAGATTAGATACCAAAGAAATTCTACACAAAATGGCCAAGGGAATCAAGTTGTTGCTCGCTTCGCCCACCCACAACCTAACAAATGTTACACCTGAAACTGAAAATAGACATAAAGGTGGACTACATAAGTAAAGTTGATGATAGTAAGTTGGAAAGTGAATTTCAGAGACAAAAACCCTAAGAAAATCATTTCAATGAAAGAATGATTAAGAAGATTGATGTCAACAATGATCGACAAATTCATCCACATATAACAATTATATTAGGCTTCCTATGGTTCATTATGAGAAGAATTGCAGTCTTATCCCTTGCTCTACCAGACGAATTTACAAATTCTCAATCCAGGTCTGTGATTATGCACAATTAAGTAATGTGTGCCGAACTTGAGGTGAGCACATATTATGTTGTATTTGTGTGAAAGAATTTGTCTATTTCTCATATATTGAATAGGAGTATACAGCCATATATAGGACATTACAAGTAGGAATTTAAATCTGGAAAGTT
>JANZLC010000006.1:23997954-24014752 GCA_026413385.1 Erythroxylum gracilipes
TTTGCCCTTCTATTTATGCCTTATGTCTTTTATACTTAAGTGTCTTGCCACAATTACCCTTGAACATTCTGACATAAAATTTCTTCTAGAAGAATCTCCTCTATTATCTTACGTTTCTAATGCCGCCAAAATTATTCAATTTAGTTCGGTGATTTAAAAGATATACTTCTAATATTTTTGGATTGCTCTTGTTCACATAATACACTATGCACTACTTCCATCTGGAATTTAAACATCTTAGAGACTGAACGATATTCCAATTTCTTCATACCATGTGTAGCTCCATGTCTCTAGTTTACCACAAAACCAAAAGCATCTTATTTGAACCTCTACTGATCCAGAAAACATCAAAATACTGAAGTATGTTCAGTGGAATAACACTAATTCATATCCTTTAAGAACACACTCACTGTACCCGTATCATTCTTTTCAATCAATATTTCTCATTTCATTTCAAATAGCTTATATTTTTGGTGAAGATGTAGATAAATGTCTTCAAAACTAATGGTTTAAGAATCAAGTCATTTGGAGGTCTAGAGAAAAAGTTATGGCCAAAATACCCCAACACGTTTATGTCCTTACTTGTAATGTACATGTCTTAGTGCGAATGCCATAACTTTTGCTACAGATGTTGGATTGACTTCATTTTTTAACCATTGGAAAGAGGATTTCTAGATCTACAACTTTCATGAAGGTCTCAAAGGCCAATTCTATCGTCTAACTTCAGTATCGTCTCACTTTTACATCGTTTACTTTTCTTCCGCCTACTTTCTATCGTTCACTTTTCTTCCCTTTACTTTTTGCGTCTACTTTTTTACCCTTCACTTTTTTGCATCTGCTTTTCTTCCCTTCACTTTTTTGCGTATGCTTTTTTTCCTTTTATTTTTTTGCATCTGCTTTTCTTCCCTTCACTTTTTTGCGTCTGCTTTTCTTCCCTTCACTTTTTTTGCGTCTACTTTTCTTCCCTTCACTTTTTTGCATCTGCTTTCTTCCCTTCATTTTTTTTGCATCTGTTTTTCTTCCCTTCATTTTTTTTCTTCTGCTTTTCTTTCCTTCACTTTTTTGGGTCTGCTTTTCTTCTCTGAACGTGTCCACTTGAAAGAATCATAACTTTTGACTCCGATGTTCAAATTTTTCATATAATATATCGTTGGAAAGATAAAATAGAGATCTACAACTTTTCAGAAGGCAACTTTGCCAGAATCTATCTACATTTGGTCCAGATATCCTCCCGAAGTTGGAACGCAAATTTTCACTCAACTCTCAATGCCCTGCACCCAGTTCTCAACTTCATGACAACTTTTGAGATTCTTAATGACCGAACTGAAATTTGATGTCTTTATAAGAAATGTACCATATATTTCTAGTTTAATCCAAATTAAGAATTATCTCATTTGGACAACTAGAGGAGGAGTTATGGCTAACAGACCGAAGCATACTCAGTGAACATTTTCCAGATCACTACCAATTTTATTTCTAAATCTTTCCTTATCACATCTCAGACCGAGATCACTCTTTCCACTCCTCATTTTCAATAAAATCACATTTAATATCAATTATACTCTGAAATTGTCAATGAATGCATGTACCACTTTTTATACGAAAACATTCAGTATTTATGTACATATATATGCTAATATGATGCATGAGCAAGAAAATGCGTTGTCTTAATTTCTCTTCGAGCTCCCATGTACTAAAATTTTGGATCCTAACCCTTAATATGAGGACGGGATGTTACACTTGATGGGAGCATATTGATATTTTTGCACTTGCAAAGTTTTAGGTCCCTAAGCTCTTTTTAACCTTCTGAAAATACACCATCAATTTGGAATTAAGAGCTTAGAAGAACTCTAAAATGCATAATATTCAAAACCTTCCAAGCAAGAACATTAATTATAAGAAGTACATCAAATTTTTATGCATTCAATTTATTTATGATTATAACATATATTATTGTTGAATATATATTGAATTGGCTTACATAAACTAAGTTCATTCTTTTTTTTTGTTTTTTGT
Source organism: Erythroxylum gracilipes (assembly GCA_026413385.1). Classification (NCBI taxonomy): domain Eukaryota; kingdom Viridiplantae; phylum Streptophyta; class Magnoliopsida; order Malpighiales; family Erythroxylaceae; genus Erythroxylum; species Erythroxylum gracilipes. The sequence goes on from JANZLC010000006.1 coordinate 23,999,971, forward strand.
GCTTTATTTTGTGTCCATGTGTTACAAATTCACTTATTTTAATTTACAATTAATTAGAACATAGTTTTGAAGCTAGTAAGTAAGGTTAAACTTATTGGCATCTTCAGATTTTTCAGGTCTAAATTGATCGAATAAAGTTTTGAACTAAACATTTCATACTTGATTAAACTCAATCCAATAAAATAAAAATGTTAATCAAGTCTAAGATATAAGAAGTTCGAATCTAACCTAATATGTGGCCATCCCTATTCATTATAAGTTTAAAAAACTTACCAAAATCATTATTTGTGATTAGTTCTTTATAATTGAACCAATAAAGCCCTTTTCTCTCTAACAAATTAAGTATTTTTAAGCTTAAATTTCTATTTTACTCAATTTTTTAGCTTTTAAAAATTGAACCGAAAATTAAACCGGTTAAATAAGAGGTTTAAAAGTTCAACCAATATAGTCTTTGTCACACAAAAAGATAAGTATGCTTTACATTTGCCTTTTTATGATAATCCTGTGTGTAAAAAAGTATTAGACCGTAAATCCTATTTGAGGTTGTTAAAATGGGCAAAGATTAGAACTGTAAGTTTTCTAAGAAGCAAGCCTTGAGATTTTGTGCCCACAAAGAGAAAGGTTTTGTGTACACCAGCCAACATACATGGAATTTACACTCCAATTTAGCTTTGTTTTTCCTGATCTTCGATGGATGATTTGTTCCTCAGCACCAAATTTGGTATTCCTTGAGCCCTCTAACCATGGGTTATCTTGTCAATAAAACTGAACAATTTAAAGGGCGGTTGGTTCATATGAGGGAATGATAATAGGAATGAAAATGAATACAATGAAAAAAGAGAATAGATATAATTATTATAATTATAATGGTTTGTTAAAAAGATTGAATGATTACCATTACCATTGATAGTGATTGATTTGTAAAAAATATTGAGAAATAAAAATTTGTTAAGGTGGCGGTCGGTTCACATGGAAGAATGATAATAAGAATGAGAATGAATATAATGAGAAACGAGAATTAATATAATCATTATAATTATGATGATTGATTAAGAAAAATGAATGATTACCATTACCATTAATAGTAGTTAGTTTGTTAAAATTATTGAGAAATAAAATTTGTTTTACATCAAATTATATATATTTTTCATTAATTATATTTAATTGCTAAAAAGTGAAAATATAATTAATTAATTATATTTTAATTAGTTAACTAAATATATTTTAATTAATTAATTATATTGTAATTAAATACTGAATTATATTGTAATTAATTAATTATATTGTAATTAACTAATTAATTATATTTTAATTAGTTATATTGTAATTAACGAATTAATTATATTTAATTGCAAAAAAGTGAAAAAAAAGGAAGTGGATGCATTGGTGTGACAAAGGCTGTCACACGCCCATGACAATTGCTTATTACTAAGAAATGAAAATCATTCCTTTAATATGTGAGAGGTGTCGAGTAATTCTCAAAAATGGGATATAAAAAAAATGTTCATACAATGATAATATATCACCAACAAAAAAATGTTAAACAATGATAATACATCACCAACTAAACGTTTTTCATTTCTTACCTATTGATACTCTCCTAAACTCATTAATCAAGCACTCCCTTAAAATATAATTGAAGAAGAAGGCTATCTTTGTCCATTGAAAATATTAGAGTTTAATTAAAGAAGGAGATTGCCAATTGAAAACTAATTGATTTATTATGATTTATAAAAATAAGTTAGTTTATGAAAATTGATTAATTAATTAATTAATTAATTAATCAAATTTTAATGACGATAACTTTTAAGGTAAATCTAATTAAAAAATTAAACGGTTCAATATTTTTACAGTTGAATCGGTATAACCGATTTGACTTTTTTAATTATTGATTTAGTCTATTCATTAAAATTTCTCACTTTCTTCATTCTAGCTTCCTTTTTTTTAACTAATCAAAATTTAAATTGTTTTTTACTTTTAAACCTTAAATCATCATTTAATTTTTTCTTTAATTTTAAGTTCTATGACATTGTTTTAGGCTATTATGTTATTTTATTTTAAATCCCAAATAAAATATAAAATTTAAATATTCAAATATATTTTTTAAATTTATTTTAAATCCTACCTTTTATTATAAGTATTTTATTTCATGGCTCGCAAACTTTAAGACATTCAATTGCACATTTCTATTTCTAAAATTCTACTTCTTTAGCATGATTTTAAAAATTCATACCTATATATATTTTCTTTTTAAAAACCTTCAATTTGTTAAACTCTTTTCAGACTTAAATAACCACTTAGACAAATAAAATTGAGTATTTAATACCTTTTTATTTTATAAATCAACCATCTAACTTTATTTCTAATTAGGATTCTTAATTTCTTTTCTTAAAATTTCTCTCATGTAAGAAAAGTTTGCTTAGTCATTTATTTATATCAAGATATTAAAAAAATGTCAGCAAGATCTATCAACAACATAAGTGCTTATTAGCATTTGGCCTGTTTATTTTATTTCATTTTCTTCCTTCGGCCTCTTGGGCTAATATTTCTGACGTATTGTTTTGTCTGGTGTTCCTATTTGATCACATTATTTTCAGGTTAACGTTGGTGATTATGGATCTTTAAGCTTTTTTTTTCTCTATTTTTATTTTTTCTCAACATGTTATAAATAAAAAAGAATTAAATTTTGGTTTTTAGCTGGTTTAGATTTCTATTTTGTGAAGTGTGAGGATAACGTCATAAGGTTTTATTAAAATTGATAATCCAAACTCATCGCTTTAACCTAATGGAAATGCATATTTATGCATTTGAGGGCTATACACAAGCTAAAATACAACCGAGTTTGTATACATATATATACAAACTTGGTTGAGGGCTATACATATACACATATCTCACGTAGGCATGCAGTTTGGCTAACATACTATCATGTCATAACTTTGTACATACGGATTTTAATGGTTGTAACTTCTTGTGGCATTACATTCTATTGTGAATATCGTAGAGGGGCTAAGTTTGTTAGTAAAGAAACAGAGTAAATAAGGTCTCCTTCTAGAAATGAGATACCATGTGTCATTTCTCCGGTTTCTATCTTAGATGAGAGAGAAAAATTTGTAGATGAGATCCTTCAATACAGGGTGGAAACCGGAGAAATGAAATAGAGGATCTCATCCCCTCCTAAGGTTTTTACTCGATGACGTAGGATTCGTCCATGTTGCTGGTGCATTTCAAATTTACTGTAGTAAAGAAGTTAACCCAAACTGAGAGGTGGTCCAATTGGTATAACTTGTTTTCAAGTGTTTGAGAGTTACTTATTAGTATGGGCTGCAGATTCCACTAGTTTAAAAAGCTTTTTCTTTAATAAAAGGAATTATATTAATACTAACAAAAACTATAAAATTTATCCTGCCATCTGGGCCAAAAAAGTTTTCCCGCAGAAAACATTCCTTGTTTGAAATATGGGCTTCCAGGGACATGTGTAGAATTTTGTTCAGTCTGAGTTGGCACATCTATGACGCCATTAGGTTAGGGTCGTGAATGTCTTCGGATGTCATGTATTCCATGGTATTTCCCTTAGTTAATAAATGTGTCCACACCTGCCTTTCATGCGTCAATGCAGATTTGAAGGTTCTTTTACATTTGGTATAAATCAAGTTTGTTCGACTGACTATTGTTCTATTCAGATTCTTAAATGCTTAATGCCATTGTATACTGCAACCCTTTAAGAAGTGAGGGTGGCTCTCGATGGCTTTACTCGGTGTAGTTTTCTTATATATTCGTAAATTTTATAAATAAGGTAATTTAAATATATTATTTAATAAATTAATAATTTAAAATAAAATAATATTTACACAATTTAACATCTTTCCATTCCTAATTAATATATTTTTAGAGTTAAAAGAAAATTATAGCTTTTTTATTACAACTCAACTTTTTAATCTTTTAAATTAAAAAACTTTTAAAGGGACTTAGGCCTTGTGTAGTACTGATAACGCTTTTTAAGTGACAGGTACTCGTGAGCTGCTCATCGTGCTTGGAAGGTGCAGTTGCAGTATGTGTATCGAGAAAGAAACCAGTGCGCAGACCACCTAGCCTCCATCACTGCATTCTCAATCTCAGGAGTCCAAGTCCTCCAGGAGCCGCCAGTTTCTCTAGTGGCCCAGCTACAATGTGACCAGCATGCAGTTTTATACCGCAAACCCCTATGTTAATTAGGGTGTTTTTCTAATTGTTTTGTGTCATTTCCTTTACAAAAAAAGTTGATAAGCTAATTTTTGTCAGATTGAGAGATATTTGACTGTTTGATCATGTCAAACTATTGATAATCATGATTGGTAATCAGTTGATTGAATTGGCGGATTGAACCTCGATCTACTATTTTTGAAAACTATCTTATGAGAAGCGTTTTCAGCTGAAAAATTAATGGATAAAAAGATAATTGTACCTGAAAGTTATTACAAATAACTCACGAGATAGAGATAGAAAGAGAGACGATAAGTTTAACTTTGTTTTATAACACGAGTCTTGCTTTGATTTAGATAAGTGGCTGTATTGGGATGCATACGTTAATACTTAATAGTAATATTTTTTAAGTCATGCTCTCATAAGTTATTTTACACATAAACAACTAACATTAAGTAGTTAATTTTATCAAACATCTTTAAATAAACAACTGATATTATTTACCGGTCAAATCAACTATATTAATTCGTTGTCAGCTAATCGTTGATAAAATTAGCTAACACCTAATACAATCTGCTGATTGTCAAACCGAGTCTTAATTTATTATTAGGATCATCTTTTTCAAGAGAATCAATAAATATCTTATCCTTAAGGATGATAAAAGATATTGATTTTGGTATGATCAGATTCAATTTGAAATTAATAGAATCAATTGAAGTTAATTGAATTGAATTTTTTATATTAAATTCAAATATTTTTTAAATAATTCTTGGATTAGAGATTTTTTTAACATATAAAATAAAACGATCCTATTTTATATATTAGTAAACAATAATTTTAAACATATCAAAAATTGATCAAATTTAAAATAGGTTGAATGTTTCAAACTCAATAGAGATTAAGGTAAAATAAAATAATTTTGATGACCCACTCTTTTTTTAGGTTACAATAAAAAGAGATTAAATTACTTTATAAAAAAAATATCAAGGCATCAGCCCATACAATCGAAGAGAGTGATCAAGGACGATCTCTAAATGTCACGTTTTGTGACGTGTCCTAATGGTGGGGGATTGGCATGTTTTAATTTCAAGGATTTGGTCACACCTTTTCGCTTCGACAGCTTGATTTTTTTGTTTTGTTTTGTTGTTTTTGGCCAATATCGACAGCTTGATTTGAGTCCGGGTTATAAAGAGAAGACTTCGACTATAACGTTTTTTTTTTTTTGAGGGAACTATAACGTTTTTATTAGAAATTATTTTTATAATAGATATTAACATTTATTACCTAAAGTCTCCAATTTTTATATTTTGTGTTTGTGTATAGATAATAGAGCTGATTTAGAGTGAGAGGAAGAAATAACAAGAAAAATTCCACCGACGGAGGCCAGGATAAAGTGGAGCTTCGTTTTGCAGATCTCTAATAAAACACGTTCAAAATGAAGCGTAACGGTGGATGGAGAAGGAGAAGAGTAGTATCCATACCATCGTTTCTAATCGTAGTTGTGTTGTTTACTGCCTCTGGCTTGCTACTTCTGACGCTGAGATCTGTAGATCTCTCAGACGCTACTGCTTCAGCCGAGAGGAAAATAGAAGAAGCGGGAGTACAGGAGAGTTCAGGCGGTAACTCTCAACCTCCAAGCGTTTCCGTTTCGCCGAGAAATGGGGGGCCAACGAAAGGTTGTGCGACGGTCGAAGAAATGGGGAATAGCTTCATGGAGGATGGACCTTGGAAGGCGAGTCTGCGCATCAGGAAACTAATCCAACGTCACTTCCATTTAAATGGTACTACTCTATTACCAACAAGCACTTTCTCTTTTTAAACATGACATGTTTTACATTTTTTTTACAATACATTGTTGGTTCCGTTTCAGGTGCTTCAAGAGTGCGACATTTGCCCCCCGACCAGTTTTGCCGGCATGGGTTTGTCCTGGGGAAAGCATCCGAAGCAGGTTTCGGGAATGAAATGTACAAGATCCTGAATGCTGCAGCTTTGAGTCTAATGTTGAATCGTTCTTTGATTGTTGGCCAATCCAGGCATATTGGTTCTCTCTCTATCAAGCCTTTCTGTTTCTCATTAAGATAAAACAAGCAACCAACTTCCTTCGATATAAGCTTCATTTAACTTTGCTATCTGCTTGGTGTTTTCTACAGGGGTAAGTATCCTTTTGGTGATTACATATCTTACTCCAACCATACCTTCACTTTGAAGGAAGTCAAGCATCTCTGGAGACTAAATGGGTGCCTCAACAAGTTCGGAAGGCATCTGGTTATGAGGATAGATGATTTTGAGAAGCCAACTAAATCAAATGTCCTTTGTAGCAATTGGATGAAATGGAAGCAACCTATCATATGGTACCATTTCAAACATTTTGGATATTGTTTATGTAACTCGACTGCACTAATAGGATGAATAAATGCAGGTTTCAGAATACCACAGATGCTGTGGCTAGTCAATTTTTCTTGAAGAATGTTCATCCTGAGGTAAGGGATGCTGCTTCGGATGTCTTTGGACTCCCAGAGTTTCTTCATTCTCGACCGAATGTATTTGGGGAGCTGATGAGAACTCTAATATCCCCTTCAGAAGATGTCAATGCAGCAGTTAAGTGGGTTATTGCCGGTAAAGCAGACCCTGATGTCACCTTACACATGCGGATGCTCATGAACAGGTATTCCGAGGACAGTTTGACTAGCCTTAGTAGGAAGATAATATAACGTAACTGTGGTCACATATTTGAAGACATAATTCAGTGATATTTTACATCAACAAAGAGTAGGGACTACTTGAGTTACGAAATCAAGAACCATGAGAGTACGACTTGAACTCATTAGCGATATCCGTTCTTATGTCTTATGTTGAATTCAGGTCTGTGAGAGCTACACGGGCAGCATTGAACTGCATTAGAAAAGCTCTGACCAACCTACACCAGAAGCCGAGACCTAGGGTGGTTTTGGTTTCAGATACTCCCTCTTTTGTCAAAAGTGTAATCTCGAGCATGAGTGAGTTTGCAGAGGTATCAAATATCCCTGTGAAATCATGTTGAATGGTGTTCTAGGAATTTTCCTTATATGTGCAAATAAAAATTAAGCAATCTTTACTTGGAGTAGAGCGCAAAGCTAAAAATAATTGAAAACGTGACAATTCTCAATCTGCCTTGCGCTTTGCTAAATTGTTACGTTGCAGGAACTCAACATAAAATTTCCTCTAGAAAACTATGGGTTCTATTGTTTTATCTCATCTATTTCAAAATTTGTTTCGAGTAAATTTAAATCCAAAATCTTGAGGTAGGATCTTCAAAAAGTTCACAATGCTCGTTGGTTAAGATTCAGTTGCATTCTTTCAGGTTATTCTGTTTGATTATAAACATTACAAAGGAAATATCTCTGGTGGAGTTAACAATAATCTGGAATTTCGAGTGAAGGATTGGGGCCCTGCACCCCGATGGGTTGCATTTGTAGATTTCTTTCTTGCATCACATGCAAAACATGCTGTTGTTTCTGGGGCGCATAGGCGTGTGGGAACTACCTATGCTCAGTTAATAGCAGCACTGGCTGCGGCAAACCACCTTGGTAATATTTGCTTCGATCCTACATTTTTGCATGTTCTTTACAATGTTACCATAGCATCTAACATTTATGTTCTTTCAGAGGAGAACTCTACAGGTTCTAGTTTCTCCTTCTTAAGCAGCTTCCAAAGTAATTTATTAGCAGATGGTTTGAAGTTACAGATTGGTTGGGGACACATTTGGAACAGATTTGCCGGTCCTTTGAGTTGTACGAAACAGTCAAATCAATGTGCTTTCACACCTCTTCTCCCTCCAGCTTGGTGGGATGGTCTTTGGCAATCTCCCATTCCCCGCGATATCCGCAGGTTAGCAGCATTTGGTGTCAAACTGTCTGGTATTGGCACAATGGATGAAGGTCACCTTCAATCCTACTGCAGTTCGAGAAAAGATGTTGTGAAGACTGTTACATTTATATAAATCTGGGAGTTCTAGTTCCCACTTTTGCTGAATTTGAGTAAAACAAATGAATATCGTGGAGGCAGAATCAAGGTCTACTAATTTCGGCTCCTGTGCATCAAGGAGGGAATACTCGTAAAGAATCAGGTGAGATTCTCGACTAGAGCTTTCAAAACTATTTATTTGTAATCTCTCTAACAGACATTCGCATTATAGTTAAGTTGATATCTTCATTCTTTTTATTTTAAACATGGACAAATGTGATCGTAAAATAGGATTACTTTTAACACTTCCTAATTATTGTTCTCAAATTGTACAAAATAAGAATCGTTCTAGCATTGTGTATTGAGGACGATTTGTTGTCCTATTCTAATGAAACGAAACATTGACGATGGACTTGGAGACAACTTCGTGCTCCCTATGTTCATCCTACCAGGTGTGGTTAGGGGCTTGAAATTAACTTTTATCTAGATGTACATGTACGCCCGTGTTAATGTTATGAACTGATTGGCATTATTACCAAAAGTACTTTATAATATTTTATGTATAAATAAGTATCTAGGGTGCATTGACTTTGTACCAAGTATGAGTTTAAACAATTCAATTGTTGGAACGTTTTTGTAGCAATTACTTGATCCCTTTTCTTCTCCAGAAACACTTCCTGCATCTTCTTTATTGATCAATCTCGTTCGAGTTCCTGAAATGTTCTCTATCTCTAGTTATTCTATTTTTTCTCAACTGATAAATAAAAAACCAACTAATGTCCTGCACATGTTCTACACGTAAGTGATCTGACCAGAATAGAAGTTTGTAGTATCTAAAACACAAGGCCAAGTTAAATTCCTAACGTCAATTCTCAATTAAGAATTTAATCTCATTATAAGATGCGGTTTATTGGGTGCTGTTGTGTATACATATCACGTGTTAAAAGTGTAGAAGTATTAGACTTAGTTTGCCTGTGTTTTTTAATTCATCAAGAGCACTTCTATCAATATTGTTGTACTTAAGACTTAGTTTTGCATGTGTTTTTTAATTCATCTAGAGCACTTCTATCAATGTTGCTGTACTTCAAAATTATAGGAGTTTTACATGCTAATATATTAGTAATCATAGTTTATATTAATATGGTACGCTTATCAAATTTCTACCTAAAATACAATGTAAATAATTTAGTTGATTGCAATTAAGCTTTATTGATTAATTTATAGAAACAATATTTTTTCTGTTTCATATTAAAAGTTGTTTAGTATGAATTCCATATACAGTATATTTTCACCTGTTGGTACGTATGACATAGAAAAGGAATAGATCGAAACCATTGTTATTGAAATAGATGTAGTTGAAATTTTGAACCAACCCAAACACTGAATCAGCCCATGACTTGGAGCCTAGACCCAACTTACTAATTAAATGTCACGGTCGAAGCGATTGTTTATGTTGAAAAATAGGGAGGGCCCTAGGGTGCCTGGGAGGCTGTGGCTTACCGTGTAAGTATCCGGTTGCAAATGATATGGTTTTTATTGATTGTCCATATTCTTATTCTATCCTATAAATTTTAAACATTTATTTATGTGAATTTCATGTTTATTTATGCGGGACTTACGCAAAATTTACATAAATAAATGACTAAAATTTATAGGACAAAATAAGATACCATAATAAAAATTGGACAGAGTATCTTGTCTCTTTTATGGAATATAACAGAGGGGGCAACGGTGGCTCAACCGAAGCCTAGAAAGGCTCCTGCAACCTCAGGTCATGCTCACCCAACCAAGCTTCTTAAGCATACATCAAGTCCCTTCCTCATGCTCTAAGCTGTGAGAATTAAAAAATTCAAGAGAACTACCATAATGTTTTTACGAGAGATCTTTACCTAAATCTTAGCATGTCCTATTACTTGGTCGTTAATAATAATAATAATTATAAATAGTAAAATATATTATATTAATAAAATAAAATAATAACCTTTAATAATTGCTAAATAATGATTGTGATTGAGTTCGTCTTGTTATTTTAGCATATTTGAAGATTTAGATTCATTCATTTTTATTACGAGTGTGTATACTTTTTTGAGATACAAATTTTAATAAAGAAAGAAAATTTAAATCTTGCTTATTAGTGTGAAAAAAAAAATTCTCAACTATCACAAATAACTAACGATGACAAATACATAGTCAATAACTATATATTGTAAAAGTGAACTTAGGATAGTAGACGATCCTACATTGTTATTCCGTAACATATAAGGAACATTGTCTATCTCTGCATGACCATTCCCTATAGAAACAATAGAACATAAAATTGAAGGCAAATGAAGAATATCTACCTAGCGAATTGTAGATATATTTTCCTGAAGAAATTTAATAAAAATGAAGACAAGTATCTCCGTCGTTGTTGTCTTACGAAGCTCGAGTCATCACGTATGAGAAAGATTTGGGACGCAGCCTCCTCCTATAATAAAAATTAAAATAATGAAGAATTTCCAAGTAAAAAAGACAAATTAATTCTAAATATAATTTATCAACATTAATATTTTCTAGAGGAAATAGAAAAGAAAGGTGTAAGGGAAATGGTAAATACGTATGGTGAAGTGAAGAAGTGGGAGGAATGAGAAACATGAGCTTAGCATCGCCATGCAGAAGCAGCAATAATGGCTCTATCTTCCCAACCCAAGAGTAAACTACCTTTATCCTCCGTCAATCTGTACCCATCACACGAGTACAATCCTAATAGTATCTTGGACTGAGTCACTGCATTTGCACTCAGTGGCACACCTTTAAACCCTTTTCCTTCCATTAGCTTCCTCCACTTCTCTAGCTTCTCATGCCTCTCGGTCCTCTCTGCTCCTTCACACGCCACTATGTTCCTTATCACCGGGGCGAATATGTACTGTTCCACCTTCGCTCTCTGCGCTGAATCTGGTGGAAATGTTGCGTCCAATGAGTCGAATATTGCTGAGTAGTAGTGCAATGCCTCCAGGAATCGGCCTAAGAAGTAGGGTCCATTGTGGCTTGCTTCTTGTTCTACTAGTGTTATTATATTTGGGGCTTGGTCTCTGATCATTGCCAACAAGTTTCCTAGACTGTTTCCCGGGACTCGGTGGAGCCTGTTAATGGAGTTGACGGCCAGAGCTTCACCAACCCTTCTGTTGAACATGTGGGGTTTAAGGTTCTCTAGTTCTTCGGCTACAGGATGGAATTCAAAAGGGACCTGAAGAGAGTGTGCTAGTTCTGTTAAGCACCGACCGGTCTCTCTAACACTGTCCATAGAGGAAGCAACTCCGGTTATTCGGAGAAATGGAGCACCACCTGGTCTAGCTGCAAGGGCTTGCATAAAAGCTGGCCACTGATAGCCTTGAAGAATGTCCAAGTCAATTACATGAACACGCTCTTCTGATTCGAAGGCCTCGAAGATGGCTTGATTTGCTGTAAAATGTGCAAACTTTATATACGGACAAGCTTGATAAAGAATTTGGTAAATTTTATGAATTTCCATTGAATTGGGAGGAAACGGAGAGAATGGTTTTGGAGTAGAGGTACTAGGCTTCGTGGTAAGAGTTGCTGCAAGCCTAGCACTTAGAGCGTCAGTGAAGCAAGATGCAACTCTTTGCATCGAATCGCCAAGGGGTGAGGCCACTCTGTTGAGGTGGTGAAGGTATTTTGTTGCTAACATGTAGTCCTCCTTAGCCACTACTTCGGCGCAAGCAAGAAGGAGGTGAACTAGTTGAAGTCCGCTATCATGCTCCTGAAGAAGACAGCACATCTTGATGTCAACCTCAAATTTGAATACTTTTATGGACAATATAATTGAAACGTCCATGGAGGTGGATAGAGAAAGATTGAGTTTTCAAGTGATCACCTGGTCAGTACCAATAGGAAAAGGAACCATCAAGCTATGACCACCCATATTCTGTGCTTGTGATTGAGATGATGGTGCTGTTGCTAGCTGCAGTGACTGTTGTTGCTGTTGCTTTTCCTTTTGGAGTTCTTGCTGCAAATGTTGCGAAAGCTGAGTGCTTCCAATAGAACTCATCTGATAAATATCCCTGTTGTCTTGTGTCAGCTGAGAACCTGCACAAGACGTTTCGCTCACTGAACCACAAAATCTCGACGAATTTGGCATTACCATGCAATAAGGAACTGTGGTTGACATATCAAACAATTGCGTCGAACTTCCTTGTCCACTACCTGACATCTGCATTTGCTGATACCCTCCATACTCTTCTCCTTGATAATCATCCAAGAACTCGTCCATAGCGGGCAAAGAAAGGCTCTCAATGCTCTCAAACTGCATATATTGGTTATTAGGAGAGTTAAATACCTTATGCAGTGGACTTATACCTTTCCCTTTGTTGCTGGTGCTGCTAAAAGACCCCAACTGGGACGATTGACGAGGAGGTGAGCAACCGGAGAGACTGTGCCCTTGCATTGAGTTATGAATGTAACTGTAACTGAAGTTTGAAGCTTGTGGAGATGGCGCGTTCCTCACCGGAGATGAGATCATGAAATCACCTTCTAGATGGTCGGTGAAGAAAGTCTCCCACACAGAGTTGTCTGATTCAGCATCTCCTTCCATCTCGAATTTGATTGGAGGGAAATTGAGGGTAGGTGGGGTTAGGCTGGCTTCAGAAGATTGAGTAGGCTTCTTGGACTCAGAAATGGAGGACTCGTTTGGAGATGTTGGTTCCATTTTTGTTCGTGAGTTCTCACTCTTGATAGGCCCTATCATCCCACAAAGAGAATTCATCGCTGAGTAGTGATGTCTTCACATCAAGCCCCTGTCCTGGGCAATTACAAGGGGGTTTCCTAGAAAAAGAAAAGATGCCAGAGGGTGTTTGCTATCTTCTTATTACCCAAAAATGTTGTCTCTTTTGTCCAAGTAATAGGAAGAGACAAGATTTATATCTGAATTGATGTGATTGGAGGCTTGCGATACAAAATACCATTCCAATGATGCCACACCATCCCCCAAAGGATGTTAAATTGGTGGGAGTGGGAGCAATTTAAGCACATTCATTCATTCAACAAATATATATATATAAAATTAATTAAAGCTGTTTCCTAAGGGGATCATTTGTCGGCTCAACTTTGGAAACCCCAAGTTATTGTACTTTTTCACGAAAACTTCCAAGATCGGGTCCCACTTTTCCTTGGGCCGGCCCAGCTCAGAACAAGAAATTTTGGACCCTTCTTTTTCTCTCAACATAAATATAATACAATTTTAGTTGGACTATGATAAGCAATACTTATTCTATTCCTAAAATTTCAAGAACCGACGTTAGCCCCAGTTAACATCGCAAAAATACCCATTATTCCATTTAAATGTGATAATGACTTCAACATGTATGCCTGTGGACAAAACATTGTGTATGGGTTAGAATTGGAGTAAAGCCAGCAGTGACCATTTACATACATGTTTCTCTTAACATTGCCCGCTACCTTTAAGTGTGTACCACCTACATATATTTTGAACATCATCAATTAGAATCTTAGGCCTCTGGACGATCTCTTATAGTTTTTACCTGATTAGGTTCTGATACCAGATACCCCTTTAATTTCACCTTAAAAATATTCACTCAGCCACCCTGCCAAAATTCAAGTTGCCTAATTTAGACGTTAATTTATAAGGGATTTGCATAGAATTTCAAGTATACAGCTTTTTCCTCCATACTTGTGGAGCTGTCAAGGACTAGTATCAACCATTTCAAAGGGGTTAATTAATGTCTATTTTTTAGACGTTTAAAGTGGCTTTTTGCCAAAAATAAATATAGGCCTAAAGATTCTTTTAACTTTTTTTTTAAATGTGGTAAAAAAGTTTGGAAAAAGCCACAATCATTATAATTAGAGATTCATTGTGGAAGCCGCTCCGATTTCAAATCTAAAGTTGATAATTGGAGCAATCACCTCTGAAAAAGGCTTGCACCAAAATTTGTCAATATGAAAGTAATAATGCACATATCTTTAAGTAAAATATAAAGGAGGAGGCAAATATAAGAAATATTTAAATGATTGTCTCGTAGGGGAGAAGACAGCGTTAGAAGCAAGAGAATGAGGATGATAGTACAATAGACAAGCGAATTCAAATAAAAAAGAAATGTGTGGAGGAGGATCTCACAAGCATCTAGAAGTTATTTACATCATTTTGCCATCTTTCAACGACTCTCTAAATCATATTTTGAGTTATACTCGAAGTAAGAATATTTTAAATCCCTGAAAAAAGAAAATAAAAATGATCACTTCCACAGGAATTATGGACATGAAATAGAGAATTGTCTTGATCTATGTTTTAAAAACTGGACTAGATATCGATCCGATCAAAGAAAAGATTTAAGATTTAAAGGTTTGACCGATATTAAACCGTTATAAAACTGGTGTTTAATAAATAAGAAGTAAAAATTATAAGATTAAGTAAAAATATAGTATAAAATAAAATACTTTATTAAAATAAAAATGCACTAAAAATGCCTATTAATATATAATAAACTAATAATAAATATAATAATTTAGACTAAGATTAAATCTAACATAAATTTTATATAATAATAATAATAATAATAATAATAATAATAATAATAATAATAATAATAATAATTGTATTCTATATTATCATTTATTTAAAAACTCATAAAAGTTGAAGCATGTT
>JANZLC010000006.1:24019477-24032301 GCA_026413385.1 Erythroxylum gracilipes
TATCACCACTTACTACATTCACTACTGATCCCTCATTTAATAATTCTGACGTCCAATCAAGGTTCGGGGTCCAACATATGATGTCTGTCATGATATAACATTATTTCAAATGGATGTGAAAAGTGCATTTCTGAATAGTTTTATAAATGAAGAGGTGTATGAAGCAACCTCCTAGTTTCGAAGATGTTAAGAAACCAGACTATGTCTATAGAATTCATAAAGCCTTGTATGGATTAAAACAAGGTCGTCAAGCCTGGTATGATCGTCTGAGTTCTTTTCTAGTTGAAAATGGTTTCAGTAGAGGTCATGTAGATAAGATGCTATTTAGAAAATGCATTAAGAATAATTTCATCATAATTCAAATTTATGTTGATGATATTATCTTTAGTGCAACTTCTAAAAAGTTATCTACTAGTTTTGAGAATTTGATGAAAAATGAATTTGAGATGAGCATAATGGGTGAATTAAAATTCTTTCTTGGGTTGCAAGTAAAGCAAACCGAAGAAAAGATTTTTATTCATTAACAGAAATATATTAAAGAACTGTTGATTAAGTATGGGATGGAAAAGGTAAAACCAATGTCAACTCCTATGCATCCTTTAAACCTTTTATCTGAGGATGAAGCTGGTAAGAAAGTAGATCAAACTCTTTATAGAGGGATTATTGGTTCTTTACTTTACCTTATAGCAATCAGACCTAATATTTTATTTAGTGTTTGATTGTCTGCGAGATTTCAAGCTAATCCTAGGGAATCTCATTATATTGCTATTAAAAGAAGTTTGAGATATCTATCAGGATCTACTGATCTTTGCTTAATGTATGGGAAAGGTAAGGATTTCAGGTTATTTAGCTACTGTGATGCTAATTATGTTGGAGATAGGATTGATAGGAAGAGTACGAATGGAGGATATCACTTCCTTGGCAATAAACTAGTTTCCTAGTCAAGTAAGAGGCAAAGCTCAATCGCTCTATCCATTACCGAAGCTGAATATATGTCAGCCACAAGTTGTTGTTCACAGACGTTGTGGATTAAGTACCAGTTACAAAAATAATCAGTATGAGAAGAACAAATCCCAATCTTCTGTGACAACACCAGTGCTATCAATCTGTCAAAGAACCTAATGCAACATTCAAGAGTGAAGCATATCAAAGTTCGACACCATTTCCTACGAGGTTACGTATAGAGGAAGATTGTAAGTTTACAAATTACCAATGGGCAGACATCATCACCAAGCCATTGAGTGAAGAAAGATTCAAAGAAATTAGACAAAACCTGAATATGGTGATGTTAAGTGATCAACTGTCTAATACGTCTTAACCCAAAATGATCTTTCTAGAAAAGAAGATAAAAAGTCAAGGTAACAATAACTGTAAGTTACAGATGGTAACTCTTGTTATGAGAGTTTTGGAGGGAAAGTTTCTCTAAGCCTTGAGAATACCACCTACTCTAGAACACTCTTGAAATAGCCTGACATCGGTTATCAAAAGCACTCTCAACAAATTACTTCCTTACTCTGTTTTGATATCAAGTTTTTCTTTCCTCACTCTCAAAATTCGATTGCTAACATCATTTTCTTGAGAAATACTATTGTGTGTTTAGTTTCGTATTAGTTTTAGATAACAATGGAGTCACCAACGACCTATGGAAGACATGTCGATTTTGAGTCCTTGAAGAAAGACCAGATGGACGTTGAATCAGAGATTGAAGCTGCCAAATGGAAGAACTTCTTTCGGATTCAATAGACAGTCTACTTGAATGACGTAGATGAATTCTGTAAGAATATGGCAATAGTGGGAGATATTGTTGTAGCAGAGGTAGATAGAGTGTCGGTCATCATAACCTTGGAGTCAATCGAGAAGGCCACCGAGTGTCCATATGTTGGAGTAAAGATTGCTCAGAAATCAAAATGGATGAATCAGGCTAGTGTTGAGAAGGCTCAAATCAGTCGGCAACTATATAGATGTAGAGACCAACGGAGAGGAAGGCATCAAGCCTTGTACCAAAGGCAAGGGTTCTACGGTTACTACTTTTCCACTGTGTTCTACTGAGGAAAGGATCAAGGAATTTCGTATCGATGATAGATGAACAATTTCTATTTCATCTACTCAATCATTGACCAATAGATCTTCCATATCTGATCCTAAACTATATGAAGTCGAAGAAAGATATAAATGCCTTACATTATGGAATGATGCTGACAAGAATCTTCAGAGAATCTAGAATTGCTCTAGAATGGGGAAACAAAATGAAGATGGAAATCAAGAGCGTTATTAACGCTACTACAATCAACAAAATGGGCATGAAGACTCTAGATGAAGATGATACAGAGACTATAACAAAAGCAAGAATTGAGGGGGAGCGTACTGTGAAACGAAGTGTCAGTACGAAGGCAACTCCTACGAAGAAATCCAAATCTCAATTTACTGTAAGGATGATTACAGAAGGATTGAAAAAGTCTTCAAAAGATTCATTGAAGGATAAGATGACTTCTTGAAGAAAAAGCCAGGTGCGTCAGCCCGAGACACAGGTATCCTTGAAGAGAAAGGGGGATATATTTTTCTTGGAAAAACCGAAGCAAGCAAAGAGATCACCCAGAATACGAACCCTGTGTCAACAAGAGCAGAAGAGAGATAAAAGGTTGATTCTCAGTGAAGAGTCTGAAAGGGAAGCACCTCAGGCAACTAGGTCTTTAGTCTCAATCTTAAAGGAAGATTCAACTAAATTGGCTAAAGAGACTGAGATAAAGAAGAAATTGGAATTTAAGAAGAAGAAACCCCAACCTCAACAACAGACTTCAAGACTGGTTGAAGAGAAAAAAAAGGAGAAAACCAGTCAGGGAAAAAGCACTCCAACTGTTGTTCAGCAAAAGAAAAAGAGAGTTGAACACAATCCAGCACAGACTAATCCTTCTCAACCTATGAGAAAGGAAGATCTAAAAATAAAGATCATTGAAGAAGTTGAAACTGTCCGGAGTAGCAACTTTGTCATCATCAAAGAACCCCTAAAAAGGTCAGTAATGAAACAATTTGAACCAATTGCGGTGAATAGTCACTCTTTACATCTGTTGAATAATGGAGAGAAATGGTTGTATGGTGTTTTGTGTAATGAGAGACTATAACCATATCCAGCACAGATGACAAAGCAGAGGTACACTATTCAACCTCTCACAAACAGAACTTTGATTAAGATTGTTCTTGACATTCAACCTCGATCTCACATTGTCCGTAATGAAGACAAGGGGAAGAAGAAAATGTATCCTGAAGGGATCATAGATGATATGACAGAAGAGCAGATAGTAAAAGAAGTGAGAAACATAGATGAGGTGTGTTTTTCAGCCTAACAGTAAGGAACCTATGTTTCCCACTATATTTCAAAGGCATCAGGAAGCGATTGTGGTCGCTCTACCACGGATGGAACCTCTCAAGTAGTGGGCAAGATAATACAAGGGGTCATACAGATCTATCAGAATTGGGGGAATTAATTTCAGTATAGAGACTTTTGTGCACCATATTATGCAACTTCGACCTTTGAGCTCTATAACCACAATTAGAGATGTACTACACCTCTTTGGAAGACAAGTGCCAAGGCTACCTCAACCTGATGATCTTGATATCCCTGAAAGGAATTTATCTTTCAACCCTCCTACAATCACAATTATTGAACCAGAAGTAGTACCTTCAGAACGGGTTTTTGCTACCATTGGTTTGGAAGCAGAATCACCGAAGAGTTATGATGCTTCAGTTAAAGAAATTGCAGAACTGCATGAAAAGATTGATGAGTTACATGACTCAGTGGGTGACGTACAAGAAGACGTAGCTCGGTTACGAGTGTCTATGGAAGAAGGATTTAAGTCACTTCGTACTGAGATGCAACAAATGTTCTCTGCAATGATGAAGCATCTTTGGTCTTGATTTTTGATTAATAACAAATAGGGGAGAAGAAGAAAAAATAAGAAAGATAGGGGGATAAAAGAGGAGAAGAAGAAAAGAAAGAAGATAGAACAGAAGATAGTACAGATTTGCAATTTTTTCAAATTGTATATCTTCGTGACAATAATATTAAGATATCTTTCTAAAATTATGATTATTTATTATCATAAAAAAGGGGGAGGTTGTTAATTCAAAATGACTTTACATATAATAATTTTGATGAAAATCAAATAATAATAATGTTAGAAATTGTTGAACTATCTTAGTCAGACGAAAGAAGAAAACATTAGACGAAAGAAATGTCAGACGGAAGAAAACATCATACGGAAGAAATGTCAGACGGAAGAAAGCATTAGATGGAAGAAAACATCAGACAGAAGAAACATCAGACGGAAGCAAACAATAGACGAAAGAAGAAAACATCAGACGGAAGACCCGATACTGCGTCGGACGGTTAATCAGTTAGAGTTAGTTACAAAACTCAACTGAAAAACTGTTTCTTGAAAGATCAAGAAACAAGAAGAAAGAATCGGTTATCAAGAAGCAGTTGAAGACAAAGACTATAAATACGAGTCGAAGTCAAAGACTACAAGCTTAACATTTTTAACAAAATCTAGAAATATAATTCATTGTGCTAAACATTGAGAGCCATTATCTTACCGTAACAAAGCTCGAAATATCTTTCAGTAGAAAGAAGAGAAGCTGATAGCCTGAAGAGGCTAAGTGAGAAAAGAATACTTTTTGTAAGAGACCTGAAGAGCTCGGAGAAAAGAATACTTGTATTTTTGAGAAGTATAGTGAAATGTCAGAAAGGATTATGAGGACTGGACGTAGCCCACAGTTTGGGGTGAACCAGTATAAATCTGCTATGTCGATTCTAACTCTTAACTCTTAACTTTTACTCTTATTGTTTTGTACAAGTACTTAGAAGCGAATTGCAATACTTCGTGATACGTTTACTCAATAGTTCTGAAAAAGCAAGTTTTCAAAAGAAGTTTTCAAAAAGGGGATTATATTAAAAAGAAACACACAATTCAACCCCCTTCTTCTGCGTTTTTGTATATCGAATATAAAGTCTATACTAACGTGTGATTTACTTCACATAGTTACAAATAATGGGTCCCAATTTAGTAGTAAGAGCCTTTCTTAATTTTGTGAAAAATAAAAATCAAAGATCACGTTAGTGACTTAAACACAAACTTCCAAATTAGTCAAGGTAACTAACCAAATGATTCTTTAAGACATTTAGATAAGAGTAAACTAAGCTAAGAAAACTTGGATAGACAAGATGTATTTGATACTATATGCATATTGCACTACACCAAGAACTTTACTTGAAGAGTCAAATTTTAGAATAACATTTGGTATTGAATATTGGGTTCTAATAGAGCTTGGTGCCAACAACTTTAGAGTAAGGGATTTCTAGTGTAATAAAAATAATGAATGTCTCATAAGTGAACTACATATCCTCTAGGCACATAGCGACAAAGCTTAATTAAAAAACATGACATATCACTAAAATATGATGATGTTGAACCCGGATAAAGGGTCAAAAACTAAAAGAAGGAGATTCAATGCTACAAAGAACTAATGCTTCAAAAAAATCGTAACTAGAGAAATTTGTACCCAATTGGTTTGAGCCATTTTTTAGTTAAAAGGTAGTTAGGATTTGAATTAACAAACTAGCCTATCTAAATCATTAAAAAATACCAAGGACATGAAATGAACAACACTTGTGACACTAGTAATATAACTTTTATTAATATTATTCCTAATTAAAATGGTCGTAATTTCTTTAAAAAAACCTTATTATGACTAATTTAGACATTATAAAAGACAATTTACATAATCAAATCATATGAAAATAAAGAAATGTTATAGTGATCAAGCATGTATCAAATTATCTAAGGCATTAAAATTAAATAGACATGATAGATATAAACTAACAATTAACCTAAGGGAATAAACTTGAAAGAGTAATAATTGGACTTAGTAAGAAATGTTTGTATTACACATCCTTTAATTTAAATTATATAAAAAACAAATTAAGAAAAAAAACTTGAAGTTAAATATATTTATATCCATTAACAACATATATTCAAAGTTCATAAGTCTGGAAATGATCAAATAAATACAACTAGGAATATTTACAAAATCAACCCCTAATAAGCTAAGGGGAGAATCATGCATTGGATGATGCTTCGTCTTTATGAGAAATAATAAAAGACTTATCAACTACAAATCTATGATCTTAATTAAGTAGTAGGCTTATAAACTTATCCTGTACATTCTTAACATCAACGACACCTCCCCTAGTATTATTCTTTATAAGAATATCCTTTGGCTCTAAATCATCAACACTTAGATTTAACCTTCTCAATTTAAGCTACCAACAAAAGTTGAAGTCCTTTATAAAGGATTTATTCATTTTATTATATTTGAGTAACTTGATGGTCTTTGTTTATATAAAGTTTTGACATATATTCAACTTATACTCTATAGTGGCCTATTTATACAACACTTCTTCAAACTAAGTCATCAATGCTATCATCTTCCTGTGGTTAGATTAAAAGGCCTCATGCTCTCATTTCAGTTTAACAATC
Source organism: Erythroxylum gracilipes (assembly GCA_026413385.1). Lineage (NCBI taxonomy): Eukaryota > Viridiplantae > Streptophyta > Magnoliopsida > Malpighiales > Erythroxylaceae > Erythroxylum > Erythroxylum gracilipes. The sequence continues at coordinate 24,026,011 of JANZLC010000006.1, forward strand.
TCCTTTCCTTTATCCTTTTACAAGGCTACGAGATTTTTATTTAACTTATCATTTTATTTCAAGAGTTTCTCCTAAGTCTAAAGTAACCTCTCCTAGTTATATAATACACAATTCAATAGCAAGTAGATTTTAAAGCATGAGCCATATTATATTATGTGAGAACAATATTCCTCTCCTATGATTCTTGATCAAGTACTTGAAGTCTTTACGGATAATACCAAACTTACGGACCTGGGAACCCATACTACTAGTTATGAACATATTTTATAAACTTAGTATTCCATCGATGATAAAATGCTTCCTTAATGGCTTTGCTTGAGGCTTGCATAGTTTGGACATTCCTAAGAGTATTAATTATCTTCTCTATTACCTCGATTGGAGTGTTATTCTTAATAAATATAAGTAAGATGATTTACTAGAGAGTAAGAGCATCCATTGTCCTCTTTTAATTAGTAGTTGAGCTGCTCACAGGGCTAAATCCTCCTTTTGTATCCACCTTCTTCATTAAGCAAAGGATATCCATATTTGCAATATAAGAAACCAAGCTAAAGAAATGTTAGATACTTAAGAAGAAAAAATTAAAACAAATTAAACTTACAAGTTTACTTATATGAAACCAACTATTAATGACACTCCTCATTAATCGTTACGTCTCTATGAGATAAGGTAGGTTTCTTATCAAGTAAAGCATGTACTTTCAGAACTGAGTTCCCCTTATATGTCTTAGTGAAATAAGAATTTACCTCCTTTATAAAAACCTAAATGCTCATCAGCCACAATCTTTTATACTAAGAAAAATAAACTTCCTGTTTACTTTTAAGTTCCCATAGAGACTACATCAATCCTATTTTAGATCTATAATTCAGGCTAAAGCACTTCAAAATTTACTATTCGGTCTGATTTGATATATATATAAGTTTATTGTAAGATCTATGTCACATAAGTAACAAGCCAAGAAGAAACATGTTATAATATCCCATAAGTGAGGATGCAACTAGATAAGGGATAGATATGTTTCTTCCATTATGCTAACAACGACATAATTTGATGGGGATTTTAGGCCATTATTAAAGTTCTCATAATATGTTTTTCTTTTCAAGCCTAAAATAACATGTTCTATCTATTTTTTAAAGGATTTTCCTATCTAAATGTATATCAGGATGTCATAATTGTTAAGTAGGTCTATTAATGAAATCCTTGAGCTTACATGGGTACCTTCTTACCTTAAAAGTATTTATAACACTGTGAAGGTGCTCAGTGGTTAAAGGCCACTCCTCGCATGTATTTCTTCATCGTTTAACTCTGCCATCAGCTTTCAATAACTCATTATAGTTAAAGGACTTTGAGTCAATTTTAAATATACTATTTGACCCATTTGAACTATATGAATATATAGGGAAGAATGATGTACCTACTATAGAAGCACTGGAAGAGCAAGTAATGGTTTGCAAGATTGTATGGTGCATATTAGAGGGTGCAAGTTTGTTCAAAAGATTAAAAGGTTACAAAAATTCTTCGAACAATAGATTGCGACCTTATTTATAAGAAGCGATCAAAAGAGGATATTTCCTACATAAAAGCTAACAAATTTTTTTTCTCGTGTATTTGTTAGAGATAGAAATTTTAACTTAATCCAACTATAAATCAATTTTTTAAGAAAAAGTTAAAATAATTCCATTATTATAAGAATAGAATAATTTTTTTAACAAAAGATAAGGGGACCACTGTCTAAATTAGACCCTTTCTAAAAAACCACAATAAACCACTTAAGATAATAGTACAAGAAAGCCAAGATAATCAACAAGAGACTATGTGTAGGAAATACTAGAGGCTATAGGGCTTTGAGATAGTTCTCAGAAGCTCAAACCCATTTTTCAGAGTCAAGCCCTTTAGAGAAGTTTCATGCATTAAGGGAAAGAAAAAATAGCTCTCTTCAAGTCATAATCACTTGCTTTCTTTAATAATTCATTCCTAATACAAATCCCTAAACTCTTTTTCTCTCTATAGTACCTTCTTTTATAGAGAACTTTAAATAGATATCATCTTAGTATCCTTGCATGGAGCAAAATCAAAATATAGAAGCAACAAAGCATACAAGGTATACTTTGAATCCCTAATTTAATATCGTAAGAATTTTAAGACTCTTTTGATATAAGGTTTCATATTAAGAATTTCTCTGCATGAATAGATATAGGCGTGTTACCCATAGATCCTCTATGATATAGCTAGATTTTAGGGACATTCAATAGCAATATTAGAGCATGTAAATTGTTCTTTAATGCTCTAGACAGTTGCTCCCATTATTGCTCTATTGGACCTTCTCTTATCCTGAAATCTTCTCAGATTTCACTCTCCAGATTTCTTGGATAGTGATAGACAAGGATAGAATATAAAGCCCCCAGCTAGACTTAGAATGTTAGGGGATTAGCCACATAATTGCTTCTGAAGTGGTAGTAATATCTGCAATCTATTGTCAGAGTCTTTTAATTGTATTCCATATTAGACTAGTGAAAGAGCATTAAAAAAACATATGATTTATAGTTTCCTTTCACCCGCAATTAATATACATTCATCCCTTTGATTCAAAAAGACCAACATATCCATGATACTAAACTTATCTTTAACTGTCAACTAAAAAATAAAAACAGTACCATACATAATATGTTTCAGTCGAAATATTTTATGCCATGGTACATCAGGGACATTACAGAAGAAACTTTTCCTGAACTCCCTGGTAGTGAATTTAAGAATTGATATATTACTTGAAAAGTAGCAGTCTTGTAAACCTATATTAGGAGAATAGTGAGGGGTTAAGTGCTGAGTAGTCATAGGGAATTGAGTCCATTGGTTCTCAACAATCAATGATGAGACCATGGCCTTATCCGAGTAGTTAGAAAAGGCAACCAGAGCCTCCTAATGTTGGATAAGAGGATGAAAATTTGTCTAATTATCATACAATAGAGAAGCCCTCTTCCCATCCCCAACTCTGCAAAATATATCTCTTGTAACATTATTTCTATTTTTCAGTATTTGATTGAGAAAATTAGAATAGGATGAGTTAATTATTAGGGCCCAAATGCTTATCCCTTTGAGGAAGTAACTATGTAGCCATCTCTTATAAAGGGAATTCCTATCTTTAAGCTCTCTCTTAGTCTCTTAATCATAAGAGTATTATTAGATAACTTGAATGAAATGATACCTAAACCTCCTTTTTCCTTTGGTAGATAGAATTCACTCTACTTCACTATAGTAAGATCAGTACTTCCTTTAGAGTTTCCCCATAGCAACTTCTTCATCAAGCACTCCAAAGTTTTGATAAGGTTTTTAGATAGGAATAAGTGGGAATTTTAACATATATGAAGTGAGTTAATTATTGATATAATCAATTGGAGTTTACTTCCACAGGACAAATCTTTGGTATTCTAATTAACAAGCCTTTTATGAACTTTCTCCACTAGAAGCATGCACTTATTGAAGTTTAATCTCCTTAAAGTGATTTAGAGACCTAAATAAGACATAGGGAGAGGTTTTCTAGACATTTAACACTTGAGGGGAGGAAGAAATGACTCTTGTTAATATTTATCCTAAGGCCAGATATTAAGGTGAACTGGCTCACTATAGTCATAATAACTTTTATTCATTTAAGGTGTGTGCCACAAAATATAACTAGATCATTAACAAAGCATAAATGTGTACTCTTTTGCATTTGAAGTGGAATTTGAATTCAACATTGTTGGATAGGTTGTGTTTTAAAAGTTGAGATAGAACTTCCATGCAAAGATTAAAAAGATAGGAGGATAGGTGATCCCCCTATTTTATACCTCTATGGCCCTTAAATAAATTGGAGGGAACTCTATGAGAATGCTATATGAATTTGTAGTAACACAAGTTTCAATCCACATAATAAAGGTATTTAGGAAACCAAATTCCTTTAAAACTTGAAAGACCAAAGACTAATCAACACAGTCAGAAGCTTTGTTAAAGTTTACCTTAATGTTGCAGTTCATACTAGAATAACCTTTTAGGAGTTCTTATGTTAAAAGGATGTTTTCCCTAATAATTCTCTCTTTGATGAATGTGGTTTAGTTATCACTAATAATTGTTCCAATGGCTTTCTTAAATTTATTTGCTAAAATCTTGGAAATGATTTTATAAATGAAGTTGGTCTAAGATATACATCTATAATCTTCGAAAAAAGATGGGCTAGTGTTTTTAGGGAAGAGGCATAGGAAGGTCTTGTTAAATTCTTTCAAAAGCACACCATTGGTGAAGAATTCATATACCATATCTGTGATCAAATGTCCTATCATTGGACAAGATTTCTATGGGCCTTTATTCCATTCAAATGGAAATCAATATCATCTTTCTTGTCACCGTCAACTGGTTTGATGACTTCTAATGAAGCCTCATTGGAAATTCTACTGGTAATGTAGGATTGCAGGTACTCTAAGGAAGAGTTAGATACTTGAGTAGATCTAATTAGAAGTTTATAGAACTTAATAGATTCTTTAAGGATATCCTCTTGGCCATATAATATTTTACCATCGTTCTTTTTTAATAGATCATCAATGAGGGTTAGGGTATGATCTAAAAAAAAGGGGTCTATGAAGGTAGCTTTGCTTTAAGGAAAACTCAATATTCAAACATCATTAACCCATACCTTATCCAACTTTTTTCTTATAAACTAATTACTACTTTGCTTATTGTTCCACGTGAATTAGTATCTCTCTTGTTTTAAGTCTGTAACTCTTATATGATCCACACAAACTTTAAAATCATCGTTGTAGTTTTTAAGACTATATTAGCCCTTGGCTTTTAATCTATAGAGAGTAGAATTAAAATCCCCACAAATGACTGAAGGCTTAGAAAAAGTCACTAAAGCCTTTGTAGATTTGACCATAAAGTAGGTTTTTCAAAATTCCAGATTGAAGCCATAGACAAAAATGGAATATATAGTAGCTTTTTCCTATATAAAATGCAACTTAAGATGCAAAAGCTGCTTATTTGTGTACTATTCCTCAGGTTCCACAAAATTGGTGTGAAATTGATAATTAGAGAGGATTTTCTACCAGGAACCTAGTCTTTTTAATTTATTTATGTTTTCTAGTTTGATCTTAGTCTTTATAACAAAATCCTTCAAAGCATTAAGCTTATTAGGGAAATTCATACCACATACATCCTGAGCAACTATTGATATAGGGTTTATCTTTACCTTTAGAGCCCTTGTTCTTACTCTTCATGATCTTTGTTTTAATCATTTCCACAAACTGGTTCCCCTCTATTACATTTTCCACCATATCCATAACATCAACTTCATTTAGGTGAAGATCCATTTGGACCTTAGGGGATTTATTAACTCTAGTTTACCCTTCAACTAAGTCACTTTCATTCTTGGGAGTGTTTACTTGAGGAATCTCAAGAAAGCTCATGTGGTTTTCAATTCCAACTTTTAAAAACTTGATTACACAGTTGTTGGAATATTAGTGTGAGCTAAGTTAACATTAGGATAGATGTTGGGAATTTCCTAATTTTCCAGCTCTATGAGTTTAGTGTAATCTCCTCTTTTGAATAATTTCCCTGTTGGCTTCCATATTTTCCTTGAACCCTAAAAGAAGGCTTCCAATGATAGGAAACCAGAACATTGCCCACAATGAAATCATTTTTTGAACCTAATCACATGATAGGAGTGATGCTATGCAATTCTTTTGTGATATCCAAACTTACCTAAGTTATAGCATAACCTACACTATTCCTTTTTACTATTTTTTCATCCATACATATAAGATCCCTTATGTAACTAGCTAATAAGATAAAACCTTTAGTGGTCCAATACTTCAAAGGTATATTATAAATGTTGATCCAAAATGGAATATTTTGGATTTTGACATTCTCTAATTTAATGCCAGGTTTCCAGTTTTGTTTGAATAATGAAGAATGAGCAATGTGCTAAAAAACCTCCTTAACTATCTTATTTTCTTCATCATGAGATGAAAAGATGAATAGATTGTCATATTATCTTCTTGTAATAGTACCTTAATAAGTTTTCTAGTTATGGATTGACTAAATGCCCATTTATGTATGATAGGAAATAAAGGTCTTTAATCCATAAAGAAACAAACTCCTACTTAAAGAATCTCTAAAACGACGATAGTTCTTCCATCCTGCAATTTTGGATGGTAGTATTGGAGAGTAGGTTAAGGTTGATCACTGACAACTTATTTTTGGCTTTTAGTCAGTATAGATCCATTCTCCTTGGGGGGGGGGGGGGGGGGGGGGTGAAGGGGAAATGCA
>JANZLC010000006.1:24047366-24058024 GCA_026413385.1 Erythroxylum gracilipes
GTCTTGGGTTCGAGTCGTGGACTCACCCAAGAACCAAAGAGGACAATACCTGTGGAGTGATGGTGGTAGAGGTCGGGCTCTACATAAGATGTCTTAGACAAATTACCTTAGGTTAAACCTAAGTGAGGTGGTTTAGGTTAAACCTAAATGAGGTGGTTTAGGTAATAAACCTAAGTGAGGAAGCTTAGCAAATGAAATGGTGATTTATAGGTTAAAGAGAAAATGGACATAAGCTTAAATATGAGAAATAACATGTGTGATGCAAATGAAATATTTATGTGATTCTTGGCTAATATAGTGATGCATGTTCTAAGTTTGGGTTTTTTGTTTGAGTTATTGACATGAAATGAGAATGATGAGGTTGTACCTTGATGAATGAAATGATGTTTGATTCAAGAATGGATGTTTACTTACACCTTGATGTGAAATCTAACTATTGAACTTATGTCATGATGTGTGTGGTGTTTGTGTTAGAATCTTGTAGATACCTTTTTAGGCATGGTTGTATGTGAATATAGGTAGTAAACTTATGACTTGTTTTTATAAACCAAAATATTTTTTGAGATGAAAATTAATTTTTAATGCATGACCACTCACTGGTAAAAATATTTTTCCTCACTAAGTGCAATACTCACATTTTCCTTTTTCTCCTCCCCAAGTAAGGGAAAGAAATTTAGCAGCAGTAGTGAGAGAGAAGTTTAGTAGAGGTCGACTATGCTACTGGTCCTTATTTTTATTATCCATGTATTTTGAGTACTTGATGATTTTCATATCAATGTGCTTCAAAAGCTTAGATGCGTTTGTTATGTAGTCTGGATTATTATTATGTTATTGAACTCTAGGTTTTAAATAGGACTTAGGATGGTGAATGATGAACTGGATTTCCTTAAGAAATGTTTGATGATGAATGAATTATGCATATTTGAATGTCGAATCTCTTGTTGAATGAAGGTGAATTAGTAACTATTTAACACGTAAGTTTTAAATTTATAAGCTCGTAGGGTTAGCTTGGTACCCCAATGTCAAGTTAATACTATACAGTCTATTTTAGTCCCTATTTAGGTAGGGCTGTAACAGTAAGATTAGTTTTAATAGTAACTATAACCAAAGAAATAAGTAACTGCATGATAAGCCTAGATCTTGTTACTGGTGATCTACAATGAGTTTTGCTTTCTATGGTATATAGGAACCCTTATCGCTAGTGGTGATAGAAGTAACAAGTAGCTTCAAGTCACTGTATAAGCAAGTTGCCAAGTAAGTAGGGAGGCAATAGACGCCGGAGAAAGAAGGGTGTGTTTAGAAATACGCTAAACTATCTTAGGTCTAAGATGACTATTTTTGGATCGGGGAATTAGTTAATCTAGGTTAGGAATAAGGTATTCCTAGCTTAGAACAAGACTTGTTTGGTAACAGGGGTTATGTTATTCTAAGGTTAGAATACGTTTGTTCAGATACATGTTTATTTGAATATAGGTTTAAATGTAAATTAAACTTAGAAATGGCAAGTTGTTAGGTGTTTGGGTTAAAGTAATTCTAAAACTAAATAAAATTATTTTAAGTGTAGAATAATATATTCTTAATTTAATCCAGTAGCTAAAAAATTTAAAATAGCTTTAAATTCAAAATAAATTATTAAATTGAATCAATTATTTTTCTTAACATGATTCAACAACACTTAGTAAAAATCTCACCGGAGTGCGGGGTCTTGGGAGATCCTGTAGTACGCATCCTTACCCCTAACTAGTAGATAAGTTGTTTCCAAATGTCCCACATATATGAATGAAAAATAAAAAACTACAAATAGTCTTAACATGATTAAAAATAATAATTAGATTGATTCCTAATTTAATTTTTATAAAATTATTTCATAGAATTATAATTAATTATTTTTCTGTTAGATTGAAATTAATTAATTAGACTTATTAAAATTAAAAATTGTTTTATTAAGTAATTAAGAAAGGTATTTATTAATTAAAGTTATATTATTTTAATTTAATTGAGATAAATTAAATTTATTATTTTAAATAATAAGTTTCTTGATTTATTAAAAATGCATTTTTAATTAAATTTGAAAAGTGATTTCACATACTAATTGAGAAAAATGAGCCTTTAAAATATTTTTAATATTTTTAATTTATTAAGAAATGGTTTGTAATTAATTAAGAAACTAATTTATAAATAAATAATAGAACACTTTTTTTAAATCAAATTTAAAAGTATTTTATTTAATTTTGAAAGTGGATTCTTATAATATTAGAAATAGTTTTCTAACTAAGGAAAAATAATTTCTAGTTAGATTGAAAATATTTTTTCTAACTAAGAAAAGTTATTTATGATTAGATTAGAAATAGTTTTCTTATTATATTGAAGAGTCTTCCTTATAAAATCCTACAAATGGAGTTTTTCTAAATTATAATAAGAGGACTAATTTATTGAATTTTTTCAATCAATTTTATTAAATGAGTCAAAATAATTGAAAACAAAATTTGAAAATTATGTTCAAATCAAATTAATTTTCTATTTTAATAGGAATATAATTAATTTAGGAATCAATAGATTTAATCTAATTTAATTATCTAAAGAGTTAAATATTATTTTAGATTATAAAAATCAATAATTATGTTTGATCATGCAATTTCTCATACAATTATAATCAAATTATATGCATGATACGTCAAACCTTATTTGATATCTATTTACATGTATTTTGTGTTTGATAAGACTAACAAAATTAAATTACTTATTAAAATATTAAGTATATGTTGAAAACGTGATTACTATCTTTTATTATTTAAGTATAAAATCAATTATTTATTTTAAGGCTTAATAAGTGATCCAAAGCCACTTTAATTGAATATATTTATTTTAAATTAATGAATCATATTTAACCAATATTATAAATACCGTACCAGTACTGATATTTGATTTGGTTCTAATATGGTACTGTACCGATACCAGTCAATATCGAGTACCATTCTGGGTAATTTTTAAAATTTATAAAATAGTCCCTGACGTTTAAGTTTTGCTTTGTGGTTTGAGAGTCTTAAGACTGAATTTATTGGTCTCTGAGTTTGTTCAAGGTTGGGATATAGTTGGAAAGCTTCTAGTATTTGTATCAGGGTTAAGAAACAAAAAGATGTGTCCAAAGGCAGCTTCGCTTCAATTTTTCTTTTACTATCTCCTGATACACTTCATCTCAGTATTAGACTTAGAAATATGTTTCATGTTTTAAGGCGATGAAGTTAGCTTGCTTGTTTGTGCTTGCTTTACTAATAACTCTCTTTTAGCATGATTTTTTTTGGTGTATTTGGATCTTGTTCTTGCATTTAAGTCTTATATAATCTATATTGGGATATGGGAATCCCTCTTCCTCTTCTTGGCCTTTTGCCGCTGGTGTTGCATGTCAAGATAGGAATTTCGGTCATTTGTACCAAGATTCTCCCGTATCAAGAATTATGATTTTAACTTAACAATAGGGCTTGGTGACTTTTTGGTTGATCATGCTATTGCTCTAACCCACTTCTTTTTCGAGAAGAGACGGGAAACATGCTTAATCCGTTTCCTTCCTTTTCCTACTAGGATTGGATCTTTTGTATTCGGCTCAATCCTTTTAGTAAATGTAAAGAACTCAAACGAGAAAATGGTATAATAATGTGCTGAAGGGAATGCCGAAGGCAGGGCTAGTGAAATAGCAGACCCAAAGCTATGGAGTTTGGGTGTGGATTTATCTATATCAAGTTCACAGCTCGAAGCTAAAATTTCTTCATCTTCATCTTTCGGTAAGCCCTGAAAGGAGAAGGAAGGCTGGATGTTATGCCAGTAATCTCAATGTACTCTACGGATAATACATAGAGTTGAACATAGTAAAATTAGAAATCAAAAAGAAGAAAAAGAAGAAAAACTTCACCTTTTTCTCCATCGTCTCAGTAGCCAACTCTCCAGATTTTCGAGTCCAATGATGGCCCCTACATAATAGTGAAATGCACAACTCGAGAAATGGTGAGCAGAACTTTGCACCATAGCAGGTATAAGCAAAACTTTACAACATAGTAGGTATATTTGTCATGCAAATTTCGTAAAACTTTGTCTTCTAAACTTACATCTCCTAATGAAGATTTGTAGCTTCCTTTTTTTAAGCTTTTATTTTTTATTTTTTAATTTTGTTATTTAAAAAGTTATTTTTATTTTTATTTATTTTTCATCTTTGTTATTTTATATATTTTTTCAAATATCTTCATGTCTTATTTGCATATGAGTCTATCAGAAACAACCTCTTTATTTAGGTAGGAGTAAGGTTGTGTACTATCAGACCTCCTCAGATCCAGGTTTGATACGAGATTCAACTAGGTGTTGATGATGATGATGATGATAAAATAGTCCGTAAATTTTTTTAAAATTGCAAAATAGTCCATTAGTATATTGTATTGTATATTTTATAACTTTACGTCAATCTTGTCTCCAAAATTCATAATTATAGAAATTTAAATAACAACAATTTATTTATTTTTATTAACCCAATCAGCCAAAAGAATCGATATTATCAATGAAAATTTGATGTACTTGTTCTATTAACAGTCCTAGTAAACAATAAAATTAAATTATTAAAAAAATTATAAGAAATTTTGTCTAACTTAATAATGATAATAAAATACCTTTTTCGAAGCTTTAAATTGTATCGAACAAAGACTAAGTCATTCAATCTTTTGTGCTCCAATCTATTCCTTTTCTTGGAATGGATGAATTCAAATGTGCTCCAATTCCTTTCACAATCTGCTACACTCACACATTGACTTAGAATTCGAATTGTAAACCTTTGCAATTCTAGAACACCACTTCCGAATTGGTCCCACCAAGAAATTTTAAGTCGTAAGACAACAAAATTAGCATTATAAACAAAATAAAGTGATGATTAATTTTCAACAAATAAAAAGTGAAAAAATATATACTTAAATTAAATTTTGCTCTTTGACGAATAGTAATTAGCATCCCAAAATTCCCAAAAGCCTTCTTATAAATCTCCATTTATGAGTTTAGAAAATCTTGCATCATCTAATGGACAATTGTTATTAAATTTACAGTATCGACCAATATTCTGCGATATCATATGAAATTGTCGATACCGATAACCACCAGTATGGTAAATTCCATCTAGTACTGACCGGTATAGTACGAAACACATTACATTATACTTAACTAAATTTGAATGATTTGAATGAGTGACTTATGGTCATATGAATTTAGAGGTATGGTTAAGAATAGCATATGTATATGCTTTGATAAAAGTTGTCACCTAATAAATTTAGGAGTCATATGAGATGTGATTAATAAGAATGTTATCTACCTGATTTAAGTTTAGTTGGTTTAGCCCGCTAAAGAGATTAGAGTAATATTTCCAAATAGTAGTAAGGGCTATTATTTTGAATAAAATAGTTGGAATAACCAAATATATAATTAAACTATTGATTTTATTTAGTTATCGTGATATAAAACTTATTACTTGCTTTCTTACATTTATATTTTATTCTAAATAAATTTTTCCTTTGTTAGTATAATTGTTATCAAGAATTAGTGAACCAAATTTCTGAGACATAAGTCAAGTTTAAGAAGAGTTCTTAACAGGATAAAGAAGGTTTTATAACCATTATGAAATGTTGTATTAATTCTTATTGAGGATTTTGATGACAAAGTTTGAAAAGATATGTCAATATCATATAGATGAAAAAATATAATGCTATTTTGAATTGAATAATGTCTCATAAACTTTAATAGAAACATGTAAGGTACATTTCAACATTATGATAGCACAATGCAAATAGTTGCATATAATATAGGTAAAAGGTATAGTACTTTACTGAAATTATTTACTCAATTTAACCTACTAAAAGCATAAATATGGACTACAATTGAAAGGATTTACTATAGTATGATAATATTTATCATTAAAAGGAAAAATGATTGTTTTGATTTTTCATCCTAATGCATGATATGATAAAGATCATATATATATATATATATATTATTCATGCTATTGAGTATTTGATATTGAATTTGGATTCAACATCATTATAATGTTCAAGATATAATAAAAAATATGCTAAGTAAAACTAGTTGTTCCAAGTTTGTACAGATATCTTGTATCTGTTAAATCAAGGGAGACATATAAGGGGCAAAATACCTAGTTAGATAACTAAGACTATCCTATGTCGTATTGGTTAAATCAACATAACAAGAATCGTAAAGTTCCATATAAGGAGATATGCATCTTTTAATTATTAATAGTATAAAACTAATAAACTTGTTAGGTTAAATAATAACCAAATCAACCTTTGGTGAAAGGATGATGATGGTATAGATTATTAGATTATGTATAATATATATTGATACAATAATTATTCATTAAAGGATGAATACTTGTATTTTATTATATTTACTAATGGCTTTATATATTATAGTCATATGAAGCAAACAAAATATTGATTTAAAATTTTGGAAAATTTAAGTATTTAATCTAAGTAGAAATTAAGTATTAAGGAATGATATTCTTTAAATTTTGGTTATCTATGGGGAATGATATTCTTTAGTGAATATCTCCAAAACTAAGTTTGACAATAAGTGTTAATTTGTATAAGGAGAAAAATGTAATATAAGATATTGTAATGTAATTTTTTTTTCTTATATAGCTAAACCTAGTATAAAAACTTACCTTCAATAGTTATAATTAAATCAATTAGCAAGATTTTATAGGAGATATAAAATGGTCACACTTCAAAAGAGTTAGAAGTTAACGATTTTGAGACGTGAGGCTTAGTTAAAGCATGTATTATAATAAGTTCAGAACTAAATTAGATAATAGAAGATTATAAGATATCCAGAAGGATGGATATAAATTACAGAACTATTGAACAAAATGTTTACTTTCAATGACCAATTACATGAGAATGGTTACCAAGGTAAGTAGTGAAATTAAGGTGGATTTTAAAAGGTTTAAATTTCATGACAATACATCCAATTAGAACTAATTCCTTCATTAATACATTTGATGTATAGTTAAAGGGTTTAGTGAAGATGAAATATTCACTTTCATAATGTTTTCAAAGAGTTTGTTTTAGAGATAAATGTGAATTTATCATGTCTACAAGAAAGTTAGTGAGAGTATGTAATCTTTAATAGAAGTGTGTATAGATATAAAGCACATAGAGAAAATAATTCCCTTTGTTAAAGATATAATAGTCTATAAACAACTGATATTGGAAATGAAAAGGTAACAACTTAATTATGGGAATTAGATTTATAGAGATAGATATGAAAGTTGTTTACTTATTTTATATGAAAGTTGTTTACCTATTTTAGTTTAAGTATATAGATAATATACTAAAGATATTTAATATTTGAGATATCTAATGCTTGTAAAGTATTTAAGATATCCATTATTCGATAATGAGTTAATATATGAGTGAAGTTTATAAGTATATTAAGTAAATCTTAGTTAAGATATATTTTTCCTAGAACAATATTATTTTAAGATCGGAAAGTTTATAATGTTTCATCAATTGCCGATCAATCCATAATACATTTTTCATTTAATGGAAATGATTATTTGGATCAATAAGTCCTTTAATGAACTTAGAATGGTTCATTGCACTATTCATATGGTTATGTATTGTGAAACATTAGAGCTATTGAGCATACAAAAGTAGCAAAGTTCTCATCAAAGATTCACTTATGTACTTAGGTATTTTCTCTTAATTATAATGATAATTAAGATTAAATTTGTAAGATTTAACCAAGTGTTCACTTTCAAGAACTTGTAGAATTCCCTATTTAAATCACTATCTTAACTATAGTATGATAATCAATTAGTGATATGGTATAAGATATGTAAACGATTTATTTAGGGTAAGTTAGAGATTATTAGTTTATGCCCTACAATCAATTGGTCGGTTATAGTTTTAGTGATATAATTATTTAAAGACATTATTTTATCTTATACATATTCAGATAGATATGATAAAGTCCATTGACTAATATATGTTACATATAAAATTATAATAAGATCATAATTATGAGATTCATATTGTATTTATTTATTATCCCTAAATTATTTTTAGTCATTTTTCTATTGAGATTGGACATTAATAGAGCATAAAAGGACTAACATACGTTATGTTTTTTCCTTATAAAGGAAGTACTAGATCTCATAAACTAAAGCATGCGTGGGTGCTTATTAGAGGACAAATCCATTGAACCATCTTGATATGAGAATTTCATTTGGGTTACTTGTATGTTTATAAAAATTCTTATTATGATGATTGCATTGTGATCCTTTAACTTTAGAGCTCTAAAGTATCTCATATAAGGATTGTTATATTTTGATACTACTTATGATCTACTCTGGTTAATGATAGTTCAATTGACAATTATTAGATATAGTACAACCTATATAAAGGTAATTGAGCATTTAATATATGATTCATCATTCTAAAGTAATTAGGGAGAATTTTCTATTATTTGTGATTATTTTATTCAAGAAATCTTTGGCCAAGGTGGAATAACACTATGAAAATAGTTTTTAAATGTCATTAATATAATCAATAAATAATGGTGAAGAACTAACATGATTAGATTCAAACAAACAAACATTAATTTCATGCTTCGTGTCTAATTAGAACATTGGGAGATGAAAAAGATTGAATTATACTAAAAATCATGTATAAAAAGGTTAGGTAAAACTCAAACCTTATTATAAATAGGCTTAGACTATAACGAAGTTAACACTTTTGCCTACCCTCTCTGTACCATTTATAGAATTATCTCAATTCATTTATGTTGATATTATTAGAGGTCGGATATGTATGCGGTTACGATGGTTACAATAAACTAATAAAATGATAAGAAAAAATATAAAACTACATAATAAGGTATATATGTCTATGCTTATTATATTTATGTATTTAATCATGTTATATAATTCAAGTAATCTTAATTTTCAAAAAAATAAACAAAGATTTCATGCATATTTTATTGTACGTGAGATTCTACCTTGATTTTCCCACACATGTGACCATTCAATTGATGTTAACAACTTTTTTATAATAATAACTTTTTTTATAAGGAGAGAGCTCGCAATTGTTTTCTTTTTAATATACGCTTAGCAAATCATCAAATTTACAAAATAATTTATAAATTACATGCTTCAAGTAGGTGTTAGTTGAGGAGTCAACGAACTAAAACCAAAAAACGAGTCTATTCAAATAGTTATTAAGGTGACTTAGAAGTGAGAAAGAAATATATTAGTATTAAAGTAATGACCACAGTATTTGTGTAAAAAAGAAATAAAATCTTTCTTCTGAACTTTTCAAACTATAGTTCCTAGCTTGCTTTTGGTTTCATTCGGGAAGCCAAAGTTAAACAAGGGTTGACATAAATTAAGTGGAAACATTATTAATTTATTACATTGTAGGTATCATAGCAATTATGCCTAACCAAAATATTATATGCCCAATTTAAATAGTATTTATCGCATTAAAAAATAGTTATATTCTTCTCCGGAGCGGATCCAAAAATGCCCAAAACCATTATTGTACCAAAAACCAAAGTGGTGAAACAAACTAAACCAAACGTGCCGATTCACATTCAGATAAAATGACGGGCCATGTTAACTGATTCCGAATTACGAAAGACTTAGTTTCATACTGCATACTGACACATATATACAAATGAATCATTGATACTTGTAATGGAAAAGCCACGAGCATATATAAATGATGACTGACCTACAATAATGTTCTTTCATTTGGCAGATACGCAATAACGTTATTCATTTTTGTCCCAATTAAATCATTTCATTTGACTAGGGCCTTACTATATATACACAATATGCATTAGTTGAAATAAGAATTAATTTGGACTAGAAATAGAATTGGGAGAGACGACAAAGCAATGGACATAGACAAGATCGTCATACGTTGCGTCGGATGGGCCGCCTAGCCTACTTCTTGGATTTCCGAACGGAGTGAACTGCTTGTCCTGTCCTCAGCCTCCCTTCTTTATTAATTATCTAAGTTCCTTTTCATTCTGAACGAGACACTTTCCATGTCTTTTCTTTTACACTCATCGCTTACCATCACCAGTTTATAGCTTCCTATTGGACATTGCAATTACTTATCTTAATTTAAATTTTTCTATAAACAAAAAAAAAAAGGGGAATGACTTTTGTAATCTTATAGGATTATATATCTTGGTTATTGCTACGTACTCCCAAAAGAAATTAACGTCTGTTTGCCAAAGTCGGAAACAAACGATTAATATAGATGGTGATGAGTGAGAGGCAAATATGCATGCTGATTAATAAAAGAAAAGGAGGAGAAAAAGGGCCCTTCATATAAATTTGTTAACAAACAAATTCATATAATTTTGAAATTTTAAACCTTTAAAGATTACAATTTAATAAATAATAATCTTCTCATATAAAAAATATTTTATAATACTTGATTATATTTCTAATTTTTATGAAAATCCTAGCAATATACCATAGTTTTAGTTATTTTCTTCATTCTATATGAACTTAGATGTCTAATAATCTTTAAAATAATAACATAATAATCTAGCATAGTAAATTGATTAAATTAAGGATAAAATAATTAATAGTTTGGTTTCAA
>JANZLC010000006.1:24058124-24068938 GCA_026413385.1 Erythroxylum gracilipes
GGATAGTTTAAAACAATAATACTCTAGTTGCTACCAACAAAAAGGAGAAGAGCAAAATCATAGAGGATGATTTTTCGGTTTTTGTGCGGTGAGATACGAAGTGAGATAGAAAGACTAACTCTCATAGACAGGCTTTTAGTTTCTTTATTAAAAGACGTACAAGAAAGTTAAAAGGATATATCACATATTTTTGGTTGACATTACTGCAAACAAACAATAAGAGTGTGTTTGAAAAACAGTAACCAGATGACGCGCATGGGAGAACAGATTTAATCAAAGATAAGTCTTTGATTTTTCGTGAAAAAAACAGTGAGAAGGAACCTCTTATATTCCAGCAGTGCTTAGTGTTTTTCGTTTGTTTTTGTTTTTTGGTACATGAAAAAAAAATCAAAGATAAGTCTTTGATTTTAGTGTGAGAAAATAAACAAGAAAATTATAGAGAAAAATTGTTTCCTCTATGCTTGAAGAAAGGGTTCTTCAGATATATTTATAACCATATCAAGTGTTGAAAACGGGATACATTGCTTGGTGGGGAGCACATAGAGACTTCGTAATTTCGAAGTTTCATATCGGTTCATTCTCACGAATTTCAGGTATTTATTTCTGACTGTTAAGATTTAAGTATGATAATTAAATACAATAAATCTGTATGTGATTGCAATTTCTCACTTAAACCATGAGAGTCTCCTACTAACTTATCTGCGTCTTGGAGTTGACATTAAGCTATGTTAACCCAATAGGACTTAGGTTCAAGACAACCTTCAAGCCCAAACTAAAATTTTTTAGCCAAGTTCTAGATTTTGGTCAAACTTGTATTTCGTATTCTAAATTTGATTGAGATATTTTAAACAACCATAGATAGTAAATAGTCAAGCACAAGATTAGGTATGTCTGTCTGACCTAATTTGACCCATTATTATCTAAAATTGTATTAAATATCAAAATCAAATTTAAATTATGTGATACAAGTTTTACCAAAATTTAAATCAAATTTAAGTTACGAGTTAAAGGTTGGACTAACTCAATCCGACTTATTTTTATTGTCATCTATACTATGCAATTTGGTTATAGGAATGTTAATTTTAGTCCAACCTAACATAATTTTTTTTTAGGATGATCGAGCCATGGGCCAAAGCATGGATCAACCCGTGGTCTGATTGGAATAACATAAATAACATCGTTTTTATTTTTTAAAAAATATTAAAAATGAAATGGGCCAAAGTACGGACTATTCTGCCCGTAATCAAATCGCCTAACCCAAAGATCAGAGCGGGTTAGGCCAGGGCGACCGGAGCCATTACCATTCCTACGTGGTCATTTAATGATTGATCTCTCAATGCCACGACACGACACGACACTTCCACACCGTGTACCTGTACATTCATCTGTGTCTCTTTGGTCGACACTTCCACACGGTATAGCAATGATATTTATGATTCTTCAAGTACGCTTCAGAAAGCTATAGGCCTATAGCTGTACACCCACGTTTATGGACCCACCGAGATGCAGAGATATTTATGATTCTTCAAGTACGTTGCTAAAATTGGAAATTTTAAACCTTTAAAGATTACAATTTAATAAATAATACTCTTCTCATATATAAAATATTTTATAATACTTGATTATATTTCTAATTTTTATGAAAATACTAGCAATATACCATAGTTTTAGTTATTTTCTTCATTCTATATGAACTTAAATGTCTAATAATATTTAAAATAATAACATAATAATCTAGCATAGTAAATTGATTAAATTAAGGATAAAATAATTAATAGTTTGGTTTCAACTATAGTTAAACAACTAGTAATCATTTCTAATTCAGTATGCTTTTAGTTACATACATGGTAAAGAAAATAAAGCTTTTTTATTGCTTATTTATAACAAGGATACAAATTAAAGATCTTCTAAACTTTGCTATTTTTCATTTAAGTTTAATCTCTTAAAATTTTCAATTAAGTGTTAATACGTTTAAAAATTGAAAATTTTAATTCAAAATATTATCTTTGTTAATATTTTACTATTGTGATTAACGAAACATATAAAGATTGATATTTAAAAGGATACGTGATTCTTCTTGTTATTCATCATCATCATTAACACTCAGTTGAAGTCCCGCTGAGGTGCAGGGTTTGGGAAAATCTGATAGTACATAACCTTACTAGTAGAGAGAAATTTTCGATAAACCCACATGCAATGCATCATGACGATATTACAAAATTATAAATAGATGTGAATGCAAATTTAAATAAATAAATAATACTAAAATAATTAAACACAAAAATGAAAAGAATACAAAAATACAAATAAAAAATAAAGAAAAACAAAAAAAGGTACGTGATTCTTCTTGTTAATTAACGAAAAACACCCTTAAGTGCAATTTGTTAGAAACAAACAAATGAAGCCAATTATTGAGCTTTTATGTTCTACTTGAAATTTGAGTGTATAAGGAGGAATTCTTCCAAAGTTTATACCTAACTTCTTATCAATAATATTTTGGGCTTTGAACAAACTTGGAGAATATAATTCTAAATTATTAAAATGCTAAAGAGTGTTAGAATAAGATTTGAATTAAAGAGATGAATTGATTTAGGTAAAAGAAAAGTATAAAATACAAACAAAATTTGAAGCAATGATAGGATTTTTTTGTCCTTTTTCTTTTCCTAATAGTATGTTTATACTTTTCCCCAAATGTAACTCCCTTATGTAGTTCTCTAGTAACTTCCTAACTTCCAATTTCCCATATTGTGTCCATGTTTTGACTAACTTCCTATCACATGGTCATTATATCTCATCTGTCCTACCTATCACATCATGCATTTCCTTACCACTTTCTGTGTTCAGGAATTCTTAGGCAAATGACTTCCGAAACTTCTTGTATTTGAGTCTTTTCACTTTGCCAATTAGGTTGAATTCTTCCCAAGTTATTAACAATTGCCCCCATATATGTTTGATTGAACAAACCAAATATATGATGTTAAAGACCTTTTAACTTCCACAAAATGAGTGCAAGATCATTGTTCAATTCTTAGATACGGGTCGATAGTTTTAGGAAGTTTAGGAACCAAAGAGAATATAGCTAGAAGAATAGGCCTGAAAACATCCTAAGGATGATCTTTGTACAACCCTTAACTAAAAAGAATCCTTAATTGAAACATTGGGCACAAAGACTATATTAAGATTCTTACTAATAAACACCCCATGAAATTCTCTTAAATTACTCAAATTTACTTCCTCAAGTGATTTTTAATTTTAATCTTGAAGTCGTTGATCTTTCAAGGAGCAGATTTCAAATGCTCAAATCAAACTTCATCCTCAACTGAGGATTCTTCTTCTTCAAAAACAAGTTCAACATTTTCACACTCTTTTAGTTCTTCAAAATTCTTCATGATTTGTTGCTTTCAAAATTTGACTTTTGTGGTTGCAATTACCACCATTACCCTTTATGAAAATCTATTCATTAGGTTCCTTTCTAATTGAAAACTTTATCGACCTATCAGCAGACACGATGATAGTTATTTTCACTAATATTTCTGACTCTTAACTTATATTTTCTTCATCCTTATTTTTTGAACACTTTCCACATGATAACTTTTGAATGTGAATTGGCTTCACTTGAAATCCACATAATTTTGCCTTTACTACAACTAACTTAGAATAGAAAGACTAAGAATCTACCAAGACAATTTCTACCTTGTTGCCTTTCTATAAAAGAAAAAGTTAATGAAGAGATGAATGAATACAAAAGAAAGAAGGAATCTAATCTCTCCTCAATAAAACTTGATAACTAACATGTGTGTCTAGACAAAGAAGATTTCCCAATGCTTTAGCAGTTTCACAAGAAAATGTAGTAACAAATACGTCAGTTGAGATCAAATCTATATTGTCTTTTCCTAAGATTTCCATCATTTTGGTCAACATAATATTTATTTTCAACCCATTATCAACCAAAACTTTTAAAATTGGTCTACCATTAATGTGAGATTTAATATATAAAGGCTTTATATGTTGAGCTATGGTATCAATTAGTTTCTTCAGCACTACTTTTTCTAGAATTATTGGACTCATAACCAACATAAATACTTTGCATTCTTTTATCTCAGGAAAAGGTTCTGCTTCCTTTCCAAGAGTTTTTCCAAAAAAGGCATGGAGCTTACAACTGTTGTATGGCAACTGAATAGGAATTTCCCTTACTGTGAAGAATTCACTAGGATATTCATCTTGACTTGTGAAAACTAGGATTCTATTTTTCCTTTATCTTACTCCGCCTTTCACCAGTGACTTCAACATGTTCTTTCTTATTATTAGGTTTGAAGTACTCCTCAGAAGGAGAGGGGCTTGTGAAGGGTGACTTCTTTAGGGTGGGTTTCTTCAAAGATAATGCCTTGCTTATTTTGAAATTGACTGTAGCTTTTTGCAGTTTAAGTCTCCTCTTTTGTGTTGTGGTTAATGATTTAAGATTTTTAGGACTAGCTGCCACTAATGGGATGGTAGCACCCGAGGTAATGCTACAAATTGTGATTGCGTACATTAAAAGGTTAAAATTTGAGGATCAGATTTTTGCTTAAAGATTTGAGTGAACTCTATCTTATGATTTCATCATAACATCTTTACTTTTTCTAGATTTTGAGATCCCTTATTCTCATTCTTAACATTAGCATTCAAACTATATTTGGGAATGAAAATGCCAATACCTGAATTTGTAGCTAATTCCAATCGATCTTCTACAATCTTCAACTTCATCTTTAAATCCAGTAAAAGATGTAAATTGAACTCAACTGCATTAACAATTGCAAATCTCACTCTCTTTAAGCTACTTGTTTGCTCATCTAGTCTTAGTGGCTTGCCTAAAGCACTAAAAAGGTAGCTGAGGCCTATGGTTGACCAGTACTTTAAGGGCATATTATGAAAGTATACTCATAAAGGAATGTTTCTCAATAATGTTTTTTCTAGTTTCATTATGGGTTTTCGTCTCAAGAGAGAAACATATTTGTCATACTAATGCAAAGGACCATGGTTTATGAACTGAGACATACCTTTAAAATCACAAAACTTAAAGAGGAAGTAATCCTTTTTAGTTATCAAAACGCTCTAGGATAAACTTATTCTAATTGGTTTCTACCTAGGACTTGATCTGAGGAAAGGAGCGTTGCTTGTTAGAAAGTAACCAATAGTAGTGGAGCTTCATTATGCAGGTCTAGCCTAGAGGACTTCCAAGGGAGGAGAGATAATAGAAGAAAGGGAGCTTCTGACTAAAGAGATAAGCCTTTTTTTTGGTGGATGGGTCTAAGAGAAGGGTAGAATAAGGTATATCAAAGAACATAAGTAGAAGAATAACCAGGATTAAAGGAAGTCATAAGGCAAGAAATGGAAACTTACTTAAGGGGATGGATAGATGGTGACAGGTGAAAATTTTAGAAGGCTTAAAGGAAGGGAACAAAGTAGGAGAAGGAGAGGTTTAAAGAAAGAAAGGAAGTTAGGGGAACAAGGAGAAAAGGTAGAGAAGAAAAAAGAGAACGGAGGGGGACAATTGCAGGTGGGGTATGAGGGCTTTTCTCACCGAAACTAGGTTGAGTAGAGGAAAAGGGATGGAGGAGTTGGTTAGTGACTAAAGGACAACCAACTGCCTCCATAGATAGGGAATGGCACAACTTTTCTTAATTGTGTGAAAAAAATAGTCATCTAGAAAGGAAAGCTTAACTAGGGGAGAAGAAGTCAAGAAAGGGGACTTTTTTGGAAAGGTCAAACCATCTCTCTCAATAGATTTTTAAAAAATTTTCTTTATTTTTGGTTCCTTTCATATGCTCAAAAGATGGGGTCTCTTTAAAAAGAAGGAAGAAGCACCATAATAAATGTGATGTTAAATAACAAGCTGAAGACCATCATAAGCCTTAAATAGCTAAAATAATAGTAAATACCCACATCTTCTCCTAGAACATGTCAGGTCATCCATAGTATCCTCTGATTGGTGATGAGTGCCATCATCAAGGAAGATTGTACCAATAGCTTAGGGAGAAGAAGCAGTACTCATAGTTTAGTGGTTTAGTAAAGAACAACTACCTGTATCACCATACCCACCTTGTTCAGAAATTTCTAAAGAGAGAAAGAGTTGTTGGATTATAAGTATATAGAGAGAGATTGGGGTTTATTAAAAATTTAATTGGAAATTTTAACTAATTAAATTATAATTAAGTTAATTAAAGTTTATTGTAATTAAATTATATTAATAAGTTTTATTTAAAATATATATTAAACATTAAATTATTTTAAAGTAAATAAACAAGCCACATTTTTTCGTATGGTAATGAAGCCTACTTAATGATTAAAAGGAATAAATATGTATCAAGTCAGTAATGAAGTGACAGTTAACAAACAAAAATTTAACACTATTTAATTTTTTGTCCACTCAAGATTTAATTTCAATATTTTGAAAACGTTAAGATTCAAATTGAATGCTTCAAAATATTATGATTCATCTTATACTTTAATGAAAACATGACGATTGAAAATGCACTTTTGAACATATATAGAATAACATTTTGTTACATAAACAAAACAAAGTCATTGTATATGGAAGAAGTTCAAGCTTCAAATTGGGATGGACTGTGAAGTCTAAGCTGAAGGTTGGTTAAAAGTTTGATATTGACTTTGGATCAAACCAAGCTAGGCTCTACACTTTTATGATTCTCATACAAGCATCAGTCTTTGTCACCTTCACCAAACCATCTTTTAGATTACTATCTGACAAGTTATACATAAATGTATTTGCTTTGTACTCTTTAACATCTTCCACAAGCATCCTCTTAAAGTATTAATAACAAAATTTACCTTGTTATAACTTTGAGTACCTTCACCAAAATATTTCACATCTTTCTTATGGAGAAACTTTTCTAATCTAATCGTTCATCTTCAAAGACCATAACCAAAAAACATAATTTAAATAAAAATATGTTTAACCATATATTGACTTATATTTGAATAAAATAAGGTACATGTCTTCCCATGGGAAAAAAATCCTAAAGTTGCCTTTGTAAATTGTAACTATTAAGGATGTATATTAAAAAAATCTAACGATGTGAGTCAAACAAGCGATAAAGATAATAAAATGCCAAGATTTACCAATGATTGTTGCAACACATATGAACAAGGAGAGGCTACGACACCAAAAGAAGGATAAAGGATGGAGACAATGAAAATTTAGAAATAAAAGACAAATTTTTTGGGTTAGAGTTAAACTGTGTTGCGAAAACTCTGGTTAATTTCCCCCCAATAATAACAAATTTACCTTTAGTACCATTGCCTAGGTGAATAGAGTGTGAACAATTATACTGAAAAATCACACCAAGTAAATTCCCAGGAAAGATTGGAGAGGTCACAAATAGTCCCAATTAAAATCTAATCTCCTAGACAGAATTTTCCTAGACATGTAATTTAATAGCTCAATAATTCACTACAACTATACCCGACAATAGGTATTAAATAGACAAATAAAGAACACCAAAATTTAACGAAGTTCAGTCAATTATGCCTACTTTCTCGGAAACTACTAAATTGATATTTCATTTATTTTGAAGCGAAAGATTACAAATGGAAAGAAGCTGGGATGATTAACAAGATAAAAAAAAACCTTCATTTTAAAACTTAAGGAGATTCTCTCATCTTCACAATTTTCCAATATAGGATATCAAAATATGTCATAAGTTAACAATTCTCCACCTTCACATATTTCCCAATCTTTTTTCTCAAAATCCTCTCACAAATGAAACTATCTTCGGTAGTGTATCCAATTGCTATCAAAATTTTAAAATGTTAATCAAGTCCAAATAGTGTTTAACTTGACTGCAGTCACCAATTTTGTCATCATGTCTGTAGGATTTTCAGAGGTCAAGATTTTCTGGAGTATTATTCTACCATCTTCTAGAATCTCTCGTACAAAATGAAAGTTAGCGTTGATGTGCTTATCCTTACATGATAAAGTTGGTTCTTTTCTAAATGAATAGCACTCTAACTATCACAATGTACTTGACATGCATCTGTCAAATTCCCAATTTATCAAGCAATCCTTGAAGCCAAATTGCCTCCTTCACAGCCTCTGTAGCTGCCATATATTCTGCCTCTATAGTTGACAAAGCAATTGTTGACTGTAAGGTAGACCTCTAACTGACAGTTGCCTTTGTAAGAGTAAACGCATAGCTAGTAGTTGATCGATGTTTATCTAAATCACCAGCATAGTCGGAATCACAATATCCAACTAAGCAATGACCACCTTTCTCATCCAGCTTAAACATTAATCCAATATCTACGGTATTCAGAATGTACCGCAAAATCCATTTCACAGCTTACCAATGCTCTTTGCTTGAATCACGCATATACCTACTCACGATTCCTACTGCTTTTGAAATGTCAAGCCTTGTACATACCATCGCATACATCAAGCTACCAATAACATTTGCATATGGTACTTTTGACATGTATTCTCATTTTGCATCATTTTTTAGAGACAAAGATGCACTGAGTTTGAAATGAGGAGCGAGCAGAATACTGACAGGCTTTGACTTTTCATTCAAGCCAAAACGTTTTAGTACCTTTCTCAGATATTGTTTTTGAGTCAAAAGAAGTCTCCCTAATTCCTTATTTTTGCTTATCTCTATGCCAAGAATCTTTTGGGCTTTACCTAGGTCCTTCATTTTAAACGCCTGATTCAACTGAATCTTTAATCTCTCAATTTCTCTTAGATTCTTTGAAACTTTCAGCATATTGTCAACATACAAGAGAAGATAGATGTGGGATCCATCTGTTAGCTTGTGAAAATACACACAATGATTGTATTTACTTCCTGTGTACTTTGGCCCTATCCTAAACTTGTCAAATCGCTTTTACCATTGCCTCAGTGATTGCTTCAATTTATATAACAATTTTTCAAGCTTGCACACCATATTCTCTTTTCCAGCAAATTTAAAACCTTTGGGCTGAGTCTTATAGATTTCCTCCTCTAAGTTTCTATGTAAAAACGTAGTTTTTACATCCAATTGAACTAGTTCCATATCAAGCTGTGCTACCAAAGCCAACAAAATTCAAATGGAGAAATATTTCATAATTGGAGAAAAAACTTCATTATAATCAATTCCCTCCATCTGAGCATAGCCTTTGGCCACCAGCCTCGCTTTGTAGCGAACATTATCTTTGTCAAAAAGTCCATCTTTTTTTGTATATACCCATTTGCATCCAATTTCCTTCTTTCCTTTTGAGAGACTAGCTAGCTTCCACATCTGATTCTTATGAAGGGACTACATTTCTTCATTCATGGTTATCCTCCACTTATCTGTTTCAAAACTTTGGACTGCTTCATGATAAGTGGTAGGAGTTTCTTTATTTGTAATTAGAGATGCGTAAGCCACCATGTCATCAAAGTGATCAGGTCTTTGAATTCTTCGTTTTGGCATACTTAATGCAATAGATTCATGTTGCTGCTATAGAGGTTCTTGAGTTTGAACTCTTCTTCATTCGACTCCTCTTCTACTATAGGAGTGTCTTCATCTACTTCATCATTCGTTGCTAGGTTTATAATCCTCCTTTTAAACTCCACCTATTTCGGAGCACTATCCACTTGTTGTGGAGTACCATCAGTTTGTCAATCAGCTTCAGTTATCACATTTTTCACAATGGTAGACTCATCAAAGGTGACATCTCTACTAAAGATTATCTTTCTCGTCTCTGGACACCAAATACTATATCCTTTCACACAAGAAGTGATCTCTATGAAAATTTCTTTCTTTGCACGTGGATTCAAATTTGACTCGTTGACATGATAGTATACAGTGGAATCAAACACATGTAAGGAATCATAATCTGTAGCAGGTTTTCCAAACCATTTTTTCAAAGGTATTTTACCACCAATAACAATTGATGGAAGGAGATTGATGGTATGACATGCATATGTAACAACCTCTACCTAAAATTCTCTGCCCAACCTAGCATTAGACAACATATATCGAACTTTCTCCAATAATGTTCGGTTCATACATTCTACCATCCTATTTTGTTGAGGTGTATTCCTAACTGTGAAGTGTCTGACAATACCTTCATCTTCACAGACTTTGAAAAATGGATCACTCGTATACTCCCCACCATTATCTGTACAGCGACGTTTGATCTTTCTGCTTGTTTGAGTTTCCACCATCTTCTTCCATTTAAGGAAAACTCCCAACACTTCATCCTTATTCTTCATTCTATATGCCCATACTTTTTGGGAAAAATCATCAACAAAGGTCATATAATAGTATTTTCATCCTAAAGAAGCTTTTTTGGAAGGTCTCCATACATCATAGTGAACATAATCTAAAATACCCTTTGCATCATAGATTGCAGTGCTGAATTTCACTTTTGTTTGCTTCCTTTTGACACAGTGCTCACAGAAGTCTAATTTGTAGGTTCGAACTCCTTTCAACAATCCTTGATTTCCTAATATCTTCAGGGATTTTTTACCTGCATGTCCCAGCGCATATGCCACTACTTGGCTGCTTCTAGTTGTTGATCATCATTAGAAGCTACTACTGTTGTTCCAATAACTGCATTACCTTGGTAATAATACAAGTTATTATTTCTTCAAATTCCTTTCATTACTACAAGTGCACCAGAGATGAATTTTATTACTCCATTTGTTAAATTTACAGTATAGCCCTTTGATTCGAGAACTCCTATAGAAATGAGATTCTTCGTCAAACTTGGCACGTGTAGCACCCAAATACCCCCTGGAAGGATACATGGATGCCACCCAAGACAGAACAATTAGACCAAACATCACACTGATATTT
>JANZLC010000006.1:24069038-24091659 GCA_026413385.1 Erythroxylum gracilipes
TATGCCAATATGCACATAGCAAGTATAAACGTACTAAATGTCTGTAATCATCTAACCCCTAATTTGGGGCGTTACAGCACGTATCTAACATCTGTCAGAATCCTGGTTGTTCTTTCATGATTCCTCAAGCAAATTGAACCAATCTCATTTGTTGTGCAGGGATTGTCATTTGCTGTGTGGACAACTCTATCTTCTAGCTCTTTAAAATCAGAGAACCAATCCTGATTGAGACATGAGTGATGGCTACAGCCTGAATCGAGCAACCATAGACTAGAAAGGCTTATTGAGGATGTGACAATCAATGAAAGATTTGAGTATGCATCTTCACACTCAGCAACATTCAAATTTGAAACAGTCTTTCCCTTATCAGGTTTGTTTTTATTCTTCAGCTTTGGATAATCCTTTTTCCAGTACCCTTTTTCCTAACAAAAGGCACATTCATCTTTGCTCAATTTGAGCCTCGACTTCGATCTCCCTTTCTTTCCTTTAGTATGATTCTGCGAACGGCTTCTGACCACCAAAACTTCTGTTGCTCCACTTGTACGTTCTTCCTTGGCCTTTCTTCTCAATTCATAATTATACAAAACAGTTGTAACTTCACTAAGAGACACAACAACCTTCCCATGAAGTAGAGTAGTTTCAAGAAACTTAAACTCCTCAGGAAGGGATCCCAGCAACATCAAATCCAGATCTTTATCTTTAAATTTCACATCCAAATTCATTAAATCAGTAACTAATTGATTAAAACTGGTGATGTGGTCATTTATAGTGGTACTCAGAGCATAAGATAAACGAAACAGTCTCTTCTTCTTATGGAGCTTATTCTAACTGCTTTTTTTAAAAAAAAATTCCCTCCAACACATTCCACAATTTAGATGCAAAAGTTTCTTTCGAAAAAGCATACTTTTGCTCTCTGGAAAGACACGATCGAATTGTACTACATGCTAAACGATTTATAGTCTTTCAATCTTGCTCCTCAATATCATCTGGTTTCTTTTCTTCAATGGCAATGTCAAGACCTTGCTAAAAAAAGCGTCTTGAACCTCACTTTGACACATGTTGAAATGACCCATACCATCAGAAGTCTCCACTGCAAATCTTGCATTTGTCACAGTAGTCCTTGCTAGAATAGACACGGTAGAAGCTATCGACATGGTTGGTGCAGTCGTATCTCTGATTTTTTGTCATCATTGCTACAAGTACTATTCAATAGCTATTAATGTAGAATACCAATAGCCCAAAGAAAAATCTTTTATGATGTGAAAAATCAGACAACGCTACAACCACAAAGCATACTAAGAAAAAACCTTGGCTCTGATACCAATTGTTGAAAAACTTGGGTTAATTTCCACTAATAATAACAAATTCACCTTTAGTACTATTGTTTAGGTGAATAGAGTGTGAATGATTCTACTGAAAAATCACACTAGATAAATTTTCAAGAAAAACTGGAGGGGTCACAAACAATCCCACTTAAAATCTAACCTCCTAGACAAAATTTCCTAGACATATAATTTAATAGCACAATAATTCACCACAACTATAACCAACAATAGCTATTAAATAGATAAATAAAGAACACCAAAATTTAATGAGATTCAGCCAATTATACCTACTTCCTCAAACACTATTAAATTGATATTTCACTTTTTTTAAAAGCGAAAGATTACAAATAAAAGAAGCTGGGATGATTACCAAGATGAAGAAACCCTCCTTTTAAAACTTAAGGAGACTCTCTCATATTCACAATTTTTCAATATGGGGTATCAAAACATGTCATAAGTCAACAAACTGTTAACAGAAGGAGTTGTGTAAGTATTGAGTCTCAAAGAAGAGTCACTTAGTCGTTCCAAATGTCGATATTCATATGTTTTGTTAGTCACTTCAATAAAATATAAACAAAAAATATTTTAAATTTAGTTGTTGATATACAAAAGTCTTAATACTTAATTAAAATTTTAAAAAATGAATATTTAAATAAACTTTTTAATTCGCTATCTCTTTATAAATATAAATGTGTGAATAATATTAAGCTTTGGTCTAAAATTCCTTAAAGTACCTTATTCTATTAAAAAATGAGTAATAAATAAAATTTTGGTCTTAGAATACCTTATTCTTTTGAGTAAAATGTATTTATAATCTATGTAAAATTGAAAATGAAAACAAACTAATGTGTAGGAGCAGATAAATATCAATTCTAATGTCAGTGCCCATCCGAAAGAGAAACAATTCAGTGTAGGAGCAAATGAGTAAGGTTCTTTTATAGGCTAAAAGGCACTTGGTGTTTAGAATGGGCTTTAAATGCTTACATGTTTTTGCTCTGTCTTGCAGACCAGACCACGGATGTGCTTGCACATGAGCCCCAATTTTGGGTGAATTTGGAACCATTCTTCCAGCATTAAACACTGATATTAAGTCTCCCCAACGCTCTCCTCCCACAAATGTTATTACCACCCCCCAACGATGGCCAATCACCACCAGCCCTCAGCTCTGCCCAGAAGAATAGATAGAGGAGAGGTTCGGGGTAGGGGACAGCGGAGATTTTAAAAACTTATGCTTGACACTTAAAGCTCACATGAAATACATGAACACTCTCTGTCAACATAGTTAATGCCCTTATCTGTAATATCTGCTACACACCTTGAGAATCCATGACCATGATAAATACCATGAACTAGGTATCCGTTGGAAACTGTAACTTTTTCAGATTTATGAAACAACAAAACAGATTGTTTCTGAGATATGACATTCTTATTAGAATGATTAATACTTTTGGGCCATTTCCTTAAATTTGGTTTAGAATTAATTAAGCCAGCAATGGGTACCTACCAAGTACCAACCCTCAGCTTTATATACACACCTAGCCTCTTGAAAATCTTAGTCCTGCATCATCAGATCTTCCAAAATGTTGCTTCTTTGCCCCACAAAATACCTAACTCACTCTTTTCTTCCTTCATGTCTAGCTTCATATATGGCCAAATAACATTCACATGTCTTTGTTTCTTCTGTAAAAGATTTATAAAAGAAAAAGGAAAACATCTTCTCACACTTGTATTCCAGTTGGATCTCCACCAATTCTCTGCTGCTCCTCATTATCCGCATAATCATAAAATTCACCCCGAACCCTTTAGATAACGCTTTCAATGCTATTCACCAACATCAACCTGTCCACACAAAGTCTGCCCATGTCTATTTGAAACTTCATCTCCTACTTCTCTCAAGTTTAGTTGCCATGAACCCAGTTACTCTCCTCCTTCTCTCACTGTTATTCATACCGTCGCTGGCTTCAAAGATAGAGCCACCTAGAAGCAGTGCACATATCACTGTAATGGGTCTAGTTTATTGTGACATCTGCTCCAACAACAGCTTTTCCAGACACAGTTACTTCTTACCAGGTAAATGTTATTCCCCATACACCTCCAGATTTCTTTCAAGCTACTGGAGATTTTTGAAGAACCATTAATTTTCATTATGTTTCTTGTAAGTGTATGCCTAAGCAGGTGCGGAAGTTAGATTAGACTGCAAATTCAAAGCAAGTTCGCCAAAGACCACAGAGCAGATAACGTTCTCAGTGAACAGAACCACAAACAGGTACGGAATCTACAAATTGGAAATACCTTCTGTTGATGGGATAGCATGTGCAGAAGCCTCCATGGCTTCTTCATGTCAAGCAAGCTTAATGTGGAGTTCATCGAAATCATGCAACGTTCCCGGGCACAGAGTGACGTCAGATGAGATAGCAATCAAAGCAAAAGTACCCAATCTCTGCATCTATAGCCTTAATGCACTGAATTTCAGACCATCAAAGATAAACGTCAACTTATGTTAAAACTGAACTGATAACTTGAACCATTTGGCTTTGCTTTGTCTAGTCTTCCTCCTTACTGTTCATAAACCTTCCTCCTCCTTCTTGCTGTAGCCTTTCTTATCTGTCCATTATTACTTCGTAAGCCTTTCGTGGTTTTTACATAATTACATATATCATAGAAGAAATGCAGTTGGTTTGAGATTTATGTTGAATTCTGGAATATTGGGTTTAGTCTGGGTGTTACTAATGTTTCTTGTATGTGGACTTCAGACGTGCCCACAGTCTGCAACAAGCCTCAGTTTCTGCTTTGCAGCTCTTTGTCTTGTTTTGTTCTAGGTACAGTTTGTGTTCTGTTCTTGTTTCTTGCAATAATAGAGAACAATCTGTAAATTTCTTAAATGAGTTGTAAAGTTGGTCATAGCCCTGGTCCTGCCTCCTCCAGTCCAGCTGCCTCCCTGTTTACTTCTGCAAATCAAAGCCAGCATTGATCTTAGTTTGTTGTTATCTAAAATTAGAATAGCACAATCCGTTCTAAAAGGCAGGATTACCAAAGGTTTGAAGCATATTCGGGATATTGTCATTGTTAGGGGATCCATCACACTACAAGTGCAATGTTATCGTACTGTTTCACGTAATGAACTTCACATAAAAACTCGTAGTAACATTGAACTTAATTTCATTGGAGTTGCTTACAATCAAATAAAATAGCACACACTTGGATATTTTCCAAACAAATTTCAATAGGAACATGCAACAAATCTAACTGAACGGAATGAGAAGTCCATCGTTGAAACATAGGAGCTCTTGCTCTTCAGATTTCCATCAATTCCTGGAAGATCTTCATGGCAGAAGCTGGCAAACCCAGAAGCACATTTATGCTTTTTCTCTCTTTACCATGAGATAAGAACAGGATCACTTCTTTTTCCGGTAATGCCACTGGCCCTGATACAATTGGCTCTCCCCAGCCAAAATCAGTAGTGTGGAAAGATAACCTAGACCAAGTGGTGATCAATAGAGTAGATGCCAATGAGGGCCTAGCTCTTGTTGCCTCAAAATAATCTATGGCTGATCGCATATAACTGTCTGTAACCATCTGGATAGCATCCTTAACTAGCCCCACAGCAAATGACAATGGTTTGTCAAGTAATTCACCTGCTTGGCATATGGAATTTGTCAATACAATTCCATTTCCGAAGTACCCTTTTGGCAATGGTGGCTGGAATTTTGGCCTTCCATCAACAGCAAATAAAAGCTTCGTCTCTTGATCAGGCAACATTTTCAATGCTTTGGTTCGAGCTCTCCACACGAATGCGGATAGGACTTCGAAAGTAGTGCACTTGGCAAGGGTCCCATCTTCCACTGCTTTCATTTTGATCTTCTCCAACATTTCAGGATCAAAACAAAAGGAGTTGTAGAGCATTTTATCTTCATAAATGCCAATTTTACTGGACTTGTCTTCTATTTCAGCAAATTCTTGGTGTATGTGCTGTATCATAGGAGGGTTCCGTGCTTTAAGTATGCTTCTATTTAGGAATGGAGGGACAGTGAGTGGCAACCCTCTTGCAGTTTCTCCCCACGAGTTCACGAATTCCATGGCGCCAATACCGTCAAACATGCAATGATTCATGCACAGTCCAAGTACAAATCCTCCACACTTGAACTTGGTCACCTGGGCATTGAAGTCAAGTCAAGAATTATTTACTAATTTCAATCCGATTCGACTAATCTTTCTGCCTAAAAGTTGTACCCAACAGCACTCACTCTCTTGCACTAAACTCTTTTTTCCTTCCTTCTCTCGGAATTTATATCTTATTTGTTTGGTCTATGATGATTACTTGAGAGGATTTCTAGAGAAGCTATGCGTAAAATATGAACAAATTTGACACAAACTCAGACTGCTACGCCCTATGAAACTTTGATGTCCAAGTAATGGATATAGCTATGTTCCCTCAAGCATGCTCATTACTTGAAAAGCGTAACTAGAAAGTTTCAAACCTGAGCCACCAGTGGAGGCATTTCAAGTATGTTCTTTGCACCAGGAATGTCATAAACCAGCTTCCCAAGAGTTTCTGGATCAGGCTTTGTTATGTCACCAATTTCTTCCAGTTTACAGTTTGCCTCGGCCGCAACAAAAACAGCACCTTCTCCGGTGCAGTTAATTATGAGCTTCCCCTCTGAGCTGATTGTTAGCCTCCCAGCAAGAGGGTAGTATGGAACAAGAACCTTTTTCAAGGCATTCTTGAGCACTTGAGTAGCATCACCATTCGCTTTCTCATCAGACTTGAAGCAGTAGATTGTACGAACAATCACTGCGATGTTCTGGTCAAGGTTAGAGAGGAAATACAAACCCTTCTCTGTTTCCTCTGCTGGAGAGACCAGAGTTGGCTCCCCTTGTTTCACATCGAGTTGAAACGCTTCACCATTGGAGATTCCCATTGCTGCAAAGTTTTCAAGCTCCACAACCTGGACACAATGAAAAGAAAATGCATCAACACCAACTATGTTATGAAAGGAGTAGGGGAATATGGCTACCATTCAATTTAATGCAAAAGCAGATGTTATTGATAAGAGTAGAAACCATGTGAACAAGCTGAGAATGTATCCAAAGGAAGTAAAGAGCAGAGAATTCTGAATAGAGGAAAATGGCTTGCACAGAATTGAATTGCCTATGGCATAGATGGTTTATATAGCAGCCGGTGTCAGTGGATGACATATATAGAAAACACCTTAAAAGTATTTCTAATCCTTACAGAAGCCAACAAAAAGAGATTGCAGCTGATTGGAGAGATCAGTTCATGTTGAATGTATGTGATTAGATCATGTTTTTGTTCTTATTTGAAATAAACATGGTATTTTACAGTTTCTACTCATGATACTTAGGTGACCTAATAACTGGACGCTGATCACCAGATTGGCTTACTGTGAGCTTGGTTGTTGGGGTTGGTCTCCCGTTTCTGCTCGCTGCATCTCATCTCTTCAATGGTCAAAC
The DNA here is from genome assembly GCA_026413385.1 of Erythroxylum gracilipes. NCBI lineage: Eukaryota > Viridiplantae > Streptophyta > Magnoliopsida > Malpighiales > Erythroxylaceae > Erythroxylum > Erythroxylum gracilipes. Next base: position 24,075,836 of record JANZLC010000006.1, read on the forward strand.
TTGCTTTCTTATAAATAATAGCACATAACAGAAATCTTTTTGAGTAAAGCTACTGGAAACAAGTTTCCAGGTTTACCAATGTAAAGCTACTGGAAACAAGTTTCCGAGTTTATCAATATTTTACTTAATGAATACCATCATCTAAGTAATATGAAATTCATTTATAAGTTCTGCTAATGTCCAAACCAACCAGAGCTAAGTTAACCATATCAATATCTTGAATTTAAAATTGTAGCATTTTTTAATATTTTGAGCGCGTGTATTACATAATTATATTTATGTATTATATTTTTCAGAAACAGTCTCTTTATTATGTAAGGATAAAACTGTGTATTATCGGATCTCTCCATATCCCACTTTATTGCTAGACTTCGAATGTAATAGTGTGATGATTTTCATAATTAAAAAGCAAACCCCATATTGAACTTCGAATTTGCCCTTAACGCATAAAAAATTTGGTAAGGCCATACGACTTTCTGATGACGTGTTTTCGGTTTACCAAATCCGTTGAGAAGTCACAATCAACCCATAATCGTTGTTGCTTTCTCTAATAAGTCACATTTTTATCAAAATAAAAATAATTATTACATAAATCCTAAAAACCTGGAGATCTGACGAGAGTCGACACGGTCAAGATGGGATATTCACTCTTAAAATATAGTTTATCTAGTGACATTAATTGATGATGAATTGTTACTTATTCTTCACAAATGACATAGAGATCCGCGGCTTTTCGGATTGTTTTATCGAACCAGCAAGCATGTACTGGACATTTATTGATTTCACTACAGTTATTTTCAGAAATCAGTATAAAACTACACCTCTATCATCTAAAATCAAAATATTTTGTTGAATTCTTAAATTTTACTCGATCATACTCCTCATTCTTTACTCTCTCTCAGAAAATTAACATGGGATGGGAATGGGAAGAACCAAAAAGCTCCTCCAAATTGTCTATATAATCATAATTTCAATGCCATGTCCTAGGTAAAACAGTTGCAATGGAACTGTAAGTCTCAGTTTCAATGTTGAGGTTCCATACACATGGCAGAATAAATTGGAAACCACATCAATAGCTATCTCAAATAGCTTTGACACTTGTGCACATGGAAATATAGATATGTAGAAGTGTAACGCCTTACTTGTGATTCGTGAACACCATCATTTGATTAACCAAAACTAAAGAAAGAAAAAGGAAAAGGCGAGAGAAAAAAAGATAAGCACCCTCATTTATATGTTCTTAGTGACTGCAGTAATCAAAAGGTCAAGCGTGACCACACTTGCTCAAACAACCAATTCCTTCTTCCATATAATCATCTCTGCTAATCCAGAACTCAGGTGCATCCTGAGAAAATTGTCAAGCAACCAGATTTCATTCATGAGTTTCATTGTGGGAACGAAGGAAAAGGATGGTTAATCTTTAACATAATTGTAGGAAGACCACTTTTAACCAAGTCATGCCTTAAGGGTAATAGAAAGGCACAAAGAGTTATTACCTTCATAATTCCTGCAAGAACTGCACCCCCCAGGTAGACCATATGTTTCCTGCGAGGTGGATCCTCTATTCGCAATCTCAGTTTCTGTTCCAAGATTAGTGCATGTAAAAGATTATAGAGTGGGGAAGATAAGCTCAATAATCAAGTCTTCTTTCTAACAATCACAGTTTCAAAAAGTTTCAAGAATTATAATCAGCATCACTAGTAAAAGGCCACCAAGATAAATTAATAGTACGCCTCCATAAGTACTAAAATCCATATCCTAAATTGGTTGAAACTCTACATTTTTCCAAGCTAAATTTCGCCAAGAGCCTTGATTGTTGATTATGATTGTTAGAATAATATAAGCATCATTCCTCGGCCTCCCCAAAAATTTTCAAGTTAAATAGTTGCTTGACATAATATCATAGCCTTTTATGGTCTGAGAGGTACTAAAAACGAGTCATGTTACCTTTCCCTAAGACGAGTTTGTGATTCTTGCAATTTCTCAAGACTGCGTAAAAGGAAATTTTAAGAGCAATGTATGATCTACTTTGGGCCTTAAAATTTATCAACCTTAAAATTTAACAAACCTGAACAGAAAATAATTAAGTAGATTTTAATTAAGTGCAGTGAATTAATTTTTATCCAGTTGAGAATCGAATATCGTGGAATCATGAAAACATCAGTGAATATGGATAAAGACAGAAAATACCACATATTTGTTCTAGAGAAGAAGTAAAAACGACTGCCTAGCAAACTCTGCCAAATACTCTGCTAGGTTTTTCACACATAATACACAAGATTGAACTTACTTTTAGCCCATCTTTGTTTCCCTTCAGAACCACCTCAAGATATCGATCCAGTATTTCTTTCTCTAGGCTGAACCAATAAATGAAATACGATTAGCAGTGCCTGGTTTTCAGATGCTTGATGTGAAAAAAATAATAAAAATAATAATAACAGCATAACCAAGATGTAACAACAAATTGGTTGAGGTAGTTCTAAAAGGCTTTCAAACTATTGTAGAATCGGATTCCTAGAGATCTTGAATACTGTCTGGTAAGCCACTCAAAAAAGCAAAGCAAGCAGAGAATGTGAAGATGGTTCGACTTGCAAAACAACTTACAGTCCCTCAAGACAACCCTACCAGCAACCAATAGTGCACAAAGAATTACATTTTTGGATTTTCATTTTTCAGTTCTGATTTATTCTGAACAAAGAAAAAAAAGAAAATTTTCTCAGAATTCCAATGCCAAAATGATCCTCTAAGAGTCTCCTAGGAGGATATGGCAAAAAGCACTGAGATAGCTATACAGCTATACCTAAAGGTAGGAAATATTCTTTAAGGGATTAGGAGTACTACCGACTAGGTAATCCAGGATACATGGTACTCCCTCCACTCAATACTATATGCTGGTAAAGCTGCAAAGGATAAAGAAAATTAGGATCCAAAATTTCATAGCTAGCAGTCTATGTGCATAGTCAAAACGACAACAAAGAACATGAATATGTGGTTCAGCAATTGCATGGCCTTACATGACACATAAGTATGCATGCTTATCAATCCAAAATCTTTAGCATGTATTTCTAAAATGGCCACTGAGAAAGAGATAGGTGACAATGCTTGTGTAAAAGCACAATATATAGCTTGTAAGGACATGCCTCCAAATAATGGAAGACCTAAAATAACTTACAGTAAACTAATATCAACTCAGCAAGAAAAAATCGTGCATATCATGCTATTTCAATCCTTTTAGGCAGCCATATCTGACAAAAGGTACTAATAGAACGGATTTTACCGTCCATGACAAGTAAGCAAGGAGATAAATAATGCCTAAACCTTGAAGGAAAAATTAAATAATAAAAAAGGGAACAACTTTAAATAGTGATAATATAGCTTGTTAGACTATATAACCAACAGACCAAAATGTCAGTACAAATGAGTAAATGCTGGTTTTAAGTAACATCAGATTCTTCAGTGCATTATACAACAATTAGGCATAATGTTGTTACCATCATCCTGTTATCTATATCCATTTCCTGAATGCAGCGAAAAACCATGTCAGCCATTCCATCACCTTCAACATCTATCAAATCCTGCAAGAAGTAAAACCTAATGATCTTGAGAACTTATGAAATCAAAATCTTATTTTGAGTGCATGACCTCACAGATCCATAGCCTGGGTAAAATCTCAAAAGCCAGCCACAATCCTGGTCACAAGCCAATTTAACTGCCTTTTCTCTTTCGTATTTGGTTATTTTTAAAGATATTAGAAGCTTCACTGGAGAAGCATCAAATTAAAAGCAGAGTCTGACATACTGAATAGTAAAAACACAATAACATCCTCCAAACACTAGTAACAGTATCCAACAGTCAAAAGCTAAAGAAATGAAAAAAAGAGAAATCAGATTCATATTTCTGCAAACTCTCCCACATTTAATGTACTAATGATGAAATTCATAATAGAGATGGTTCTTGTCCTTCTGAAAGGAAATATAAGTAGTAAACTATACCGTCATGACCCAAGACGTAGTTGCCAACTATGGTAGTGCGTATAAACAAACTAGTAACCATATATTGCAGAGGTTTAAGATCCTTCTCCCAAACCACCATGGTTTTGGCCTGGTGGTAGGGATGTAGGAGTAACTTCCAGGGAATATGTTTATAGATAGCTTTACAGGACCTAACATACAGATGAGCAACAGAAGCATGACAGAACATAGCAATACATAGAATATTTATAGCAATGTACTGCACTACTACTATACAACATTGACTCAAAGGAAAATTTATAAATAAAGGGCCTAAAAGCCATGGTAAAGAAAGGCATAAAATGAGAGAGACATAGAACATAGGCTCACTGGAGTGAAAAGCGCCTCAGGAGCCTGGAACCGTTCGGTGCCCACTTTAATGACTCGTCCATCAGGTAACTATAAACATAAAACTTATTAGCGTACAATATTTGATTGATAAGTAGCAATCTTCTAGTGCTCCGATGCCTTGGAAAACAAGAAGGAGAATGTCAAGCCAAAGCCTCACACAACATCATTCACAAACTAATGCGGATAGGGCCTTCAAAGCTTAGAATTAGCAATTCATGGTAAGAAGTTTAGCTACTTAAGAAATATATATCCCTGTGAGGTGAGTGACCAGATGGATTTCGAAAAAGAAATTAACGAACCATGCAACTGACTGATAAACCTTTCTGAATTCAGATAAAGAAAAGAACTTGCTTCTTTTCATACCCTGGTCAGTTTTCTAATCAAAGCTATTTAAAAATGCATAAAATGATATGTTCCAATTTATTCAAACATATATATATATATATATATATATTGTATGCATACATATACAGATAGACATATAGTTTAGAGAATAACTTACAGTGTAGTTCTTAACCAGGATGGTAGTCTCACGTCCCAATTGACCTTCCCTGCTATAATCATAACTGAAGAGGAATAGATTCAAAGTCAGGTCATGTGCAAGGTGTTTGGAGATATCATACTTGAGAATAAAAATGTTGGTTCACCTTATATAGCAGAGCTTCTCCTTGATTTCCCTAACAGTCTCAAAATCAGCATTTTTGTTCATTGCATACCTACAGAAAATGGAGGATATCATAACTAACAATGTACGTAAAGGATGCATGTGTGTGTGCACACATCACTTTCATGTCCATTGTAAAAAGTGCATTTGAGTATATTCTGGCCCTTACCCTCTCCGTGATAATAAATCAACTAGATAAGATGTTATGTGCCGACCAGCCACATTCATTCGCTTGGTGAGATGAGGAAATGAGTAGCCATCAACGACAGGAACCTGGACGTAGAATTTTAATTAATTAACATATCTATACAGTTAGTAGATGAAACAACACAACTTCGGTACAAGATTCATTGTGACAAACAGCAAGAAAAAATCAATAGATGAACCCAGCATCTCAAATAGTAAACCACTAAACAAAACACAAGAAATGAACTCAAATTAATCACTTCCAGACAAAGATTAGAGATGAAAAACCTGACACATTTATTATACACAACATCAGAACAACAATTAAGCAAAATGAATATCTGGATTGCATATTGTCACATATGCACTGACAATTTAGCCTGACAGGATCACTAGAATATTAATTAAGCCAAAATGAAAACTTCAATAATAACTCCATGTTCAAAATAGGAAACAATAACAAAAGAAAAAGACCGGCTTATTGTTGAAAAGAGTCTTTGTTGAACTCACCACATGAGTGACACCATCTCCAGAGTCAATCACTAATCCAGTCAGTAAACCTGTAGGAAGTAATGGAAACAAAAAGAAAAACAGAAAAGACAGGAAAAAGGAACAAAGAAGGAAAATGGTGACTTAACTGTAGCAATAAAAGTAACAAAGATAAGGAGCATCATCGATTATTTGTACTAAGACTTCAAAGTGTCTTAAGAAGGATGTCATCATGTTGTAGAACAATATGCAACAACAAAAAAGACTTAAACCTTCAATCGTCTCCACAAGCACCTTGGGCATAGAGTGTTAGCACGGCTTGGATCTGAATGAAGACACCAGAAAAGTTGTACTTTTCAAACATAGTCTCAACCTGCATCGTAAAGTGGAAACAAAATCATTAGATCATAAAAATACTGAACAATGTACAAACTGCATCAGTGAAGGACATATCAAAAAGAGAAGGCAGGACTACAAACCATTTTTTCACGATTTTTGGAGGGATTAAGAGGAGGGTCAGTGAGTAAAATCTTACATTCTGCTGGATCTATCTGTTCAAGTAGAAGAGAGAAGAAAGTTGGATACTAAAAATCTAGTGAAATCATGCAAAGGAAAAAGAATAAACAGAAAGCTGATACTATATGCGTATAAAACAAACTAAAGCAGCAGAAGTTTACTTTAAGTTCATTGAAAAAAGCATGGTCCCAAACATAACCCATGTCATCCCAGTTTTGAATGATTCCATTATTGACAGGGTAAGATATGTCTAGCTGATGCCTCAACTCTGCGCAACCTTCTCCAACAACAACATCCTAGTTGAAATAGAAGAAAGAACAAAACAAAGTCTCAGAACATTTTATGCAAACAGGGAGGGGGCCTTCCGTCTGCAGTTTTATAGCAATTAGACAACATAATCTCTAGCATTAATGCTCAACAAAATCTAATTCCTTGTTCATAAACTTTTGCAACCAAAAAAAAAAAGAAAGAAAGAAGAAGTTAAGATGCAAAAACAAGAAAAACGTTATGACCTTAAGCTGTTGTTCCATGAGGGACTCCTCGTACCGGAGCATTGGCCTTCCAACAACACACGGGAACACAGAAGTTGGGAAATTCTCTCCAGCAAATCCACATTTCACATACTGAATTCCGAAATTGAAGCATAATATGTTAATTAATTTTGTATCATGGTAGGTAAAGAGATTTGCTAAGATCTGACACCAAACCGTTTAGCACGAAAACAAAAAAAAGATAAAATCGCATAACGAATTCAGAGATCTAATCATCGTATGAACGATAATAAATAAAAAGAAAAGGTAAAAAAGAAGTGGTGAAGCATAAAGCAAGTAGAGATTTGAAGCGAGTAGTACTCCAGTTCCATTATCGCAGACGACTACATTTCTGTTATCCATGGCGTAGAGTTTGAGCTTTGCTTCTTCTTCTTCTTCTTCTACCCCTTCAAAGTCGCATCAAAGTTGCCAAATTCTTGTATACCTATTAGATTGGGCATTTAATATATAAGAAAACTACAGGACCTATTTAAATTTTGTATAAAATTTGAAAATTGCACTATTAACTAAATTGCAAGCCCAACCAAAGTGTGATGCGTGATTCGTAAGTAAAATAATATTATTTTAAAATATCTAAATTTGATTTTAGTCCAAGCCACCTTGGGCAAGACATTGTTAACGGCCTTCTCTTTAAAAGCTGTCAATGTCATCCATACATAGTATTAGTACATTTGCTGCTTGTACTGCATTTGCTTTTGAGCTAACCATTTGCAGTCTGAATCTTGCTCCTAGAAGAAAAAGAAAACAGGAAGAAATGAAAAGGTGTAAAACCTGCATGCCTCGTGCTGAGAAGCAGGCGCAAAGCATCATTCACATGGACCCGAATGATATTGTTATGTGTGGGGTTGGGCGGGATCAATTCCAGAGGTGTATTTAATGGCCATAGTCCTCTCACCTTCTCCCCTGCCTCTTCTCTCGTTCCGATTGTCATTCGCTTTCGGAGTTGTTACTCTTCTTTCTCTATTTCTCAAGCCCCTTGGCCATTTCTCCCCAGTCCAGCTCCTTCTGCCAAGCCTCTTATTCGTTCCACATCTTCATGCATTAACGACGGCTGTTGGATTTTCGTTTTCTCTAGGGAGGAATCATACTTGGTCCTTCTTTACTAGGCCTTTCACAGGAATTCTCCAATTCCATATTTCCATTGAGAGGATTCACATTGCTTGATTCCATTGCAGCTTTTGGCTTCATTTTTTATTTCTTCCTCATTGGAGTAAGGACCGATCTCAGGTTACTTCAGAAGATTGAAAGAAAACATTATGCCCTTGGGATTTTTAGTGTGACAGTGCCGTGGATTTTTACCAATTCCTCCAATTTGTATCGAGTGCATAACCTGAAAATGAGTGTAACTTAGCCCGGTTACTTCCTACAATGGCCCATGTAAGCATAATTTTCATAAAATATAATACGATGTAGAAATTCATAAAACTTACATATATGTTCATATTTAGAATTTTATTCTTATTAAGAAAATACTAACATTTCTCCATTACTCAAAGATGCGAAAACAATTAATAGACATAAGTTCTTTATTCAATCTATCTCTTTCTCAAATTTTTTATCTCACTTTTCGTACGTGATAGCATTTTTTTAGAAAACAAAAACTATTTATTAAATTATTAAATCTCTTAACTGCCTTCTTATTAAATTATTGAATCTCTTAAGTGCCTTTTTAACATTTGAATAACTCAAGGATTTATTTCCAACATTCTCGCACTAGACTCATATGAGTTTATATAGACTATTAGACTAATAATTCAAATAGTCCTAATGTACAATAGTTATCATTCACATATATGGGTATCATCAGTGATCATAATCAAGTACAAGACTAATAAGGGCCATGAGGGTTATAATTATTAATTCAACATGCTCCCTTTTATGTACCATTACACTAGCCTTTCTCCTTATTCACAATTATAAATGGGAAGTACATAATGAGATTTATCATTCAGTTCTTTTTCAACAATGTACATTACAATCAAATACGTAAAGAAAAAAAACAAAAAATTTAGAAATAATGCATTCATTAATACGCAAAGAATGTCAAATATATAATAAAAGTCAATACGACCATACTGTGCAATAATCATCAACACACATAATGCTCATATTTTTACATGATCAGAAATATTTTGGGTGGTACCCCTTTGTTAAAAGGTCAGCTAATATAAAATCAATGTTAATATGCTTTATTGACACTCTATATTTTAACCTCGTCCTTAATGCCAAAGTATTTCAGTTCCATGTGTTTAACATCTTTAGGAAGATTTGTCGTTATTGGAGAAGAAAATTGTTACAAAATTATCACAATAAATTCTCAATGGTCTAATTATATTGTCAACAATCTCAAGTCTTTCTTTAACTTTTCAAAAAAAAATTCTCAAGTCTTAAAATAAATTTTTGTAAACATTTAGCCTTAATCATGGCCTTAAGGCATGCCACAAACTCAGCCTCCATAATGGATGCAACAATTATAAATTGCTTCATAATCTTTCATGAGATGCCTCCTCTAGCTAATAAACAACCGTAGCCAAAAGTGTTTTTTCTTGTATCTACATAGTCAGTAAAGTCTAAAGCTAAGTATCCAACCACCTTAAGGTGATTAAACCTCCTAAAAGTAAGTATGTGATCTTTAGTTTCTTGTAGATATCAGAACTTTCTTTACAGCTTTCCAGTGATTCATACTAATATTAGTCTGTTATCTCCCTAATATCTCGACTGCAAAACTTATATTTAGTCTCGTATATATCTGAGTATACATTAGGCTCCCAATTACAAATGCATATGGAATTGATTCCATTTGCTTCCATTCTAAGTCATTATTTAGATATCACATAAGGCTAAATTTATCTTCTTTTTGAATTGCAACTGGTGATGATGAATACTTTGAAGTAAATCACGTGTTAGTATAGACTTAATGTTCAATACACAAAATACACAAGAAGGGGGGGTTGAATTGTGTATTCTTTTTCGAGAAAACAATCTCCTTCATAATTTCTTTGAAAACTTGCTTTTTGATTAAAAAAAAACTATTAAGTAGGAATATCATAATATATTGCAATTAACTTCTAAGTACTTGTAAAAACAATAGAAATTAAAATCGAGAGTTAGAGAGAGTTAGAGTGTAAGTGTCGACACAGTAGGTTTATCCTGATTCACCCCAAACCGTGGGCTACGTCCAATCCTCATAATCCTTTCTGAGATTTCACTATCTCTTTCAAAAATACAAGTATTCTTTTCATCGAGCCTCTTCAGGTCTCTTTACAGCAAGTATTCTTTCTCACTTAGCCTCTTCAGGCTCTCACTTTTCTTCTCTCTTACAGAGAAATATTGTGAGCTTTGTTACAGAGATAATAGCTCTAGAGTTTAGCACAGTTTGTAAAATCACTAACTTTTTCAAAGTCTCTAACTTTATCAGTCTTCGACTTCGACTCGTATTTATAGCCTTTGTCTTCAACTGCTTCTTGATAACTGCTTCTTTCTTCTTGATTCTTGATCTTTGAAGAAATAGTTATTCAATTGAGTTCTGTAACTAACTCAAATTGATTAACTATCCGACGTAGTATCGGTTCTTCGTCTTAGTTTTTCTTTCGTCTCATTTTCTCTTCCGCTTCGTCTCATTTTCATTCGTCTTAGATTCTGCTCCGCTTCGTCTTACTTTTGTTGCGTCTTAGTTTTGCTCCGCTTCGTCTTATTTTTTGCTCCGCTTCGTCTTATTTCTTTGCATCTTATTTTTTGCTCCGCTTCATCTTATTTTCTTGTCCGCTTCATCTTATTTCTTTGCGTCTCATTTTCCACTTCGTCTTACTTTTGTTGCGCTTCGTCTTAGTTTTGTTGCACTTCGTCTTAGTTTGACTTCTGCTTCCGTCTCACTTTGGCTACTGCTTCGTCTCAGTTTCCTTCATCTTCTAAAACGGTTCATCACTTTCTAATATTATTATTATTTGATTTTCATCAAAAGTATTAATCGTAAAGTTATTTTGACTTAACAATCTCCCCATTTTTGATGATAACAAATAATCATATTTTTAGAAAGATAGTATTATTTATAAGATGATTTATAATTGAACAAATTTGTAAACTTTATCTTCTATCTCTTTTCTTCTTCTTCTTCTTCTTAAAATCTTCTCTTTTCTTCTTCTTCTTCTTCTCTTCTTCTCAAAATCTTCTCTTTTCTTCTTCTCCCCTTATCTTTCTCAAATTCTTCTTTCTCCCCTTATTTGTTATTGATCAAAAACCATGACCAAAGATGCTTCATTATTTCAGAGAACATTTCCTTCATTTCAGTACGGAGTGACTTGAGGTCTTGTCGTATATTAGCTACTTCCTCATGTAAGTCACCCATTGAAGCACACAGATCATCAATCTTATCTTGAATTTTTCCAATTGAGGCTGTATCAACTTTGCGTTGTGCTTCTTCAAAACCAATAGTAGTACCAAATGATTCCGAAGGTATGACATCCGGTTCAATGATTGTAAACACAGGAGGTTTAAAGGATAAGTTTGGTTCAGGGAGGTCAAGGTCATCAGATTTGGGTATTCTTGGAACTTGTTTTCCAAATAGGTGTAGTACATCTCCAATTGAAGATATAGAGCTCAAGGGTCTAATGTGCATAATTAAGTGCACAAGAGTCTCTATATTGTAACTAATATCTCCAACTCTGATGGTTCTGTACTGCCCTTCTATAATTCGCCCAACTACCTGAGAAGTTTCCTGAGTGATGACGCGACCACAATTACTTCCTGATGCCTTTGAGATATAGTGGGAAACAAAAATTTCTCTCTGATGAGCTGTATAACACGCTGCATCTATGTTTCTCACTTCAGCTTCAATATGATCTTCCGTCAGATCACTTGTTATCCCTTCTGGATACATCTTCATCTTCCCATTTTCTTCATTGCGAACAATGCAAGGTCTTGGTTGCAAGTCAAGTACAATCTTTATCACAGTCCTTTTTGTGAGTGGATAAATAGTATATTTCTGCTTAGTCATCTATGTTGGGTATGGTTCTGATCTTTCATCCCGCAGAACACTATACAGCCTTTTCTCTCCATCATTCAACAGATGTATAGAGAGACTATCACAATTGGTTCAATTTGTACCTTGACTAACCTTTTCAGGGGTTCTCTGATGATTATAAAGTTGCTACTCCTGACAGGTTCAACTTCCTCAATGATCTTCATTTTCAAATCCTCTTTTCTCATAGGTTGAGAATGATTGACCTATGTTGGGTTGTGTTCAAGTTGCCTTTTCTTTTGAATAGTAGTTGGAGTGCTCTTTTTCTGACTGATTTTTTGCTTTTTATTTTCTTCAATCAGTCTAGGAGGTTGTTGTTGAGATTGAAGTCGCGGTTTCTTCTTCTCAAAATCCAACTTCCTTTTTATCTCAGTCTCTTTAGCCAATTTTGTTGAATCTTCCTTCAAAATTGAGAATAAAGACTTGTTTGCCTGCGGTGCTTTTATTCCAGATTCTCCAATCTGAGTCAACTCTTTTTCTTTCTTCTCCTCTTGTTGACGCAGGGTTCGTAGTCTAGGCGACCTTTTGGCTTGTTTGGGTTTCTCTGAAAGGAGTACCTCGCCCTTTCTCTTCAAGGTCACTTGAGTCTCTGTTTGTCGCACCTTGCTTTCTGCTTTTTGCAAAATCGCCTTTACTTTCACTGTATCTTCTGACGATTTCTTCAAACTCGCTGTGGACATTCTTTCAGTGAATTGAGATTTTGACGTTCTTGTGAGAGTTACTTTTTCACTCAGACTTTGCTTGACAACACGCTCCCCCGTCAATCCTTTCTATCGTCTTAGAATCTGTTTCTTCTCTTTCCAGATTCTTCAAGGGCATTCTACTAATAATTGTAGAATTAATGACGCTTTTGATATTCATCTTCATCCTATTTCCTCTCTCTAGAAGAATTCCAGAATCTCTGAAGATTCTTGTCAGCATCATTCCATATGGTAGAGTAGTCGAGTCTTTCTTCGACTTTACCATGTAGTGAAGGATTAGATATGGAAGATCTATGGGCTGGCGATTGAGTAGATGAAATAAACATTGCTCATCTAACATGGTCACCATATTCCTTGATCTTGTTCTAGGTAGAACACAATGGAAAAGTAACGAATGTAAAACCCTAGCCTTCGGCACAAGACTTGATGCCTTCTTCTCCTTTGGGATATTACATCCATACAGTTGACGATTAATTCGAATCTCCTCCATACCAGCTTGAGTCATCCATCTAGCTTTATGAGCAAGCTTTACTCCAACATATGGACACTCAGTAGCCTTCTTAATTCCCTTCAACGTCACGATGACTGACAATCTGTCCACAACTGATACTAGAGTATTTTCAACTACTTCAACGTTCTTCCAGAAATCATATACCTCATTCATGTAGACTATCTCATTAATCTGAAAGAAGTTCTTCCATCCGGCTGCTACAATCTCCGGTTCGATATCCATCTGGTCATTCTTTAAGGATTCGAAATCAACAAGTCTTCCACTAGTCATTGATTGTTCCATTTGGTAGGGTATTCAACAAGGAACTAATCGCACAAATGTATTTGTCACATAGGTAATTTTGGTTTCTGAAGTTGAGAGTATGAACAAAAAGGGTTTGATATCCAAACAAAGTGATGGAAAGTGTTGTTGAGAGTTCTTCAAAAGCCGATGTCAGGGTATATCAGGAGTGTTCTAGAGTAGGTGGTATTCTCAAGGCGTTGAGAAGCTTTCCCTCCAAAACTTCCTTATGGCAGAAGTTACCATCTGTAACTTACTGTTATTGTTACCTTAAACCCTTATAACTTTTTACCTTCTTTTTTTAAGACGATCATATAGGTCATGATGTCTCAGACGGTTGATCATTCAATATAACCATGTTCAAGTTTCGTATAATTTTTCTGAATCTTTCGTCACTCAGTGGTTGGGTGAAGATATCTGCCTATTGATAGTTCGTCTCAACAAACTATAGACTTACGATCTTCCTCTGAACGTAGTCTCATAGAAAATGGTGTCTAACTTCAATATGTTTCACCCTCGAATGTTGTATTGGGTTCTTTTCCAGGTTGATAGCACTCGTGTTGTCACAGTAGATTGGGATTTCTTCTTCTTATATTGAATAGTCTTCCAACTGGCACTTAATCCACAACGTCTATGAGCAACAACTTGCAGCTGACATGTACTTATCTTCTGCAGTTGATGGAGCAATTGAGCTTTGCCTCTTACTCGACCAGGAAATGAGGTTGTGGCCAAGGAAGTGACATCCTCCACTCGTACTCTTTCTATCAATCCTATCTCCGGCATAATCAACATCACGGTAGCCAATTAACTTGAAATCTTTACCTTTCTCATACATTAAACAAAGATCAGTGGAACCTGATAGATATCTCAAAATTCTTATAACAACAATATAATGAGACTCTCTAAGATATTCCTGAAATATTGCACATAAACAAACATTAAACAAAATATCAGGTATGCTTGTTGTAAGGTAAAGTAAAGAACCAATAATCCCTCTATAAAGGGTTTGATCAACCTTATTGCCAGATTCATCCTTAGATAAAAGTTTGAAGGATGCATCGGAGTTGACATTGGTTTTACTTTTTCATCTCATACTTAATCAACAGTTCCTTGATATACTTCTGTTGATGAATAAAAATCTTTTCTTCGGTTTGCTTAACTTGCAACCCAAGAAAGAATTTTAACTCACCCATCATGCTCATCTCAAACTCATTCTTCATCAAGTTCTCAAAACTAGTACATAACTTCTTAGACGTTGCACCAAAGATAATATCATCAACATAAATTTGAACTATTATGAAATCATTCTTAATGCATTTCCTAAATAACATCTTATCTACATGACCTCTATTGAAACTATTCTCAGTTAGAAAAGAACTCAAACGATCATACCAAGCTCAAGGAGCTTACTTCAATCCATATAAGGCTTTATAAAGTCTATAGATATGGTCTGGTTTCTTAACATCTTTGAAACCAAGAGGTTGCTTCACATAAACTTCTTCATCTATAAAACCTTCAGAAATGCACTTTTCACATCCATTTGAAAAAGCTTTATATCATGACAGACAACATATGCAAGTAAGATCCTAATAGCTTATAGTCTTGCTACAGGAACATAAGTCTCATTGTATTCTATTCCTTCCTATTGATTATAGCCTTGTGCTAGTAACCTCGCCTTGTTTCGACTCACTCTTCCTGATTCGTCTAGTTTATTCTTGAAAACCCATCTAGTTCCTATAATGGAATTTTTAGAGGGTCTGGGAACTAACGACCAAACTTTATTCCTAGTAAATTGGTTCAGCTCCTCTTGCATAGCTACAATCCATGCTTCATCCTGAAGAGCTTCATCAATCTTCTTAGGCTCCATTTCTGAGATAAAAGCTACATTGGCTTCTCATCTAAATTTGGACCTAGTTCTCACACCTTTTGAGGTCTCTCCTATAATCAATGCTTCTGGATGAGAACTCTTATATTTCCAATCCCTTTTCAGATCAAGTGTTTTAGAGATATCTTCTTCTTTGTCTAAAGGGGTATCTGATGGTGATATATCTTCACTATCAACCAAGGGTACTGATAGGGTTTCATTATCAGTCATCTCTCTTACTTGGTTGAGAACTATCATCAAACTTGACATGAATAATCTCCTCAACAGTCTTAAAAGTAAGATTGTAAACCCTCTAAGCTTTCGAAGATAATGAATATCTTAGAAAAATTCCTGAATAAGCCTTAGAATCGAATTTATCCATAATTTCCTTCGTATTCAATATAGTACACTTGCAACCAAATGGATGGAAGTAAGATATGTTAGGCTTCATTCCTTTCCATAACTCATATGGAGTTTTCTTCAACAACGGTCGCATAAGTATTCTATTTTGAATATAACAAGCTGTATTCACAGCTTCTGCCCATAAATACTTAGGAAGATTCATTTCACACAGCATAGTCCTTGCCATTTCCTGAATCGTCCTGTTCTTCCTTTCTACAACTCCATTTTGTTGTGGAGTTCTAGGAGCAGAGAAATTATGGAAAATTCCATTCTCCTCACAAAA
>JANZLC010000006.1:24091759-24101854 GCA_026413385.1 Erythroxylum gracilipes
ACTATTCAGTAAGAATATCTCAATGTATTGCAATTAACTTCTAAGTACTTGTATAAAGCAATAGAAATTAAAATCGACAGTTAGAGAGAGAGAGTCAACACAACAATTTTATCCTGGTTCACCCCAAACTGTGGGCTATGTCCAGTCCTTAGAATCCTTTATGAGATTTCACTATTCTTCTAAAAAATACAAGTATTCTTTTCAATGAGCCTCTTCAGGTCTCGTACAACAATTATTCTTTCTCACTTAGCCTCTTTAGGCTCTCACTTTTCTTCTCTCTTACAGAGAAATATTGCGAGCTTTATTACAGAGATAATAGCTCTAGAGTTTAGCACAGTTTGTAAAATCATTAACTTTTTCAAACTCTCTGACTTTTTCAGTCTTCAACTCCGACTCGTATTAATAGCCTTCGTCTTTAACTACTTCTTGATAACCACTTCTTTCTTCTTGTTTCTTGATCTTTGAAGAAACAATTATTCAGTTGAGTTCTATAACTAACTCAAACTGATTAACTATCCGACATGGTATCAGGTCTTTGTCTTAGTTTTTCTTTTGTCTCATTTTCTTTTTTGCTTCGTCTCATTTTCATTCGTCTTAGTTTCTGCTCCGCTTCGTCTTATTTTCTTGCGTCTAAGTTTTGCTCCACTTCTTCTTATTTCTTTACGTCTTAGTTTTGCTCCACTTCGTCTTATTTTCTTGCGTCTTAGTTTTACTCCGCTTCATCTTATTTCTTTGCGTTTTATTTTTGGTCCGCTTCGTCTTACTTCTTTGCGTCTTAGTTTGGTTTCGCTTGGTCTTACTTCTTTGCGTCTTAGTTTCGCTCCGCTTCGTCTTACTTCTTTGCATCTTAGTTTTTGCTTCTGTCTTACTTTTTCTTTCGCTTCGTCTTAGTTCTTTGCATCTTAGTTTTGCGCTCCGCTTCGTCTTACTTCTTTCTTTCGCTTCATCTTAGTTTGACGTTAGCTTCGTCTTAGTTCTGCTTCAGCTTCCGTCTCATTTTGGCTGCCGCTTCGTCTTAGTTTCCTTCAGCTTCCAAAATGGTTCATCACTTTCTAATATTATTATTATTTGATTTTCATCAAAATTATTAATCGTAATGTCATTTTGACTTAACATACTTTTTCATCCTAAATCTCTCTAACACTTTATCCATATATGCTTTATGAGGCAAACCCAACATTCCTTGTGATCTACTAATAATATTTCTATTTTTATCACATATGTTTCCTCACTCTTATCTTTATTTCAAAATTAATGGAGATATATACATCGACTAACATTGTTTTCTATAAATCCAAAGGAAACAATAATATCATTCGACTTAAGATACCATTATCGGGAAGCTTATTTAAGTCTATATATATACTTCTTCAATTTACATACCACGTATTCTTTGGGTCAGAGCATAGATGAGTGAGCAAAGCCCAGGAAACAGAGGAGCCTGTCAAAAAGTAGTCAACTAGAAGTAGAAGCCTACTGGCCTGAGAAAAGGCGGCCTCCCCCAGGAAACACGGCTAAATTGATCTTTTTTCTTTTTTATTTCAAGTTTCTTTATTTTAGGAAGTCATGGATTCTAACCTTTATGAACCCTATTGGTTGGTCCATGTAGACTTCTTCCTCCAAATCCCCATTTAGAAAGGCAGTTTTTGTATCCATTTAGTACAAATCTAGATTATAATAAGCCACCAAAACTATAATAGTTCTGAGTGAATCCTTCTTAGAGATTGGTGAGAATTTCTCTTTATATTCAATGTCATCTTTCTGAGTAAATCTTTTAGTTACTAGTTTGGCCTTATGACATTCTAGGATACCAAGAGAGTCACGTTTGGTCTTAAATACACACTTAAAACCAATTCTCTTGTAACATTCTGGTAATTCCACAAGGTCCTAGACTCCATTATGTTCCATATATTTAAACTCATCTTTCATGGAATTTAACCATTTATCATAATTTTTACTATTTATGGCTTGTGAAAAGGTTACTAGATCATTCCCAATTCCCAAATCATTTTTAAACTTGTGAAGATATACCACATAGTCATCAGAAATAGTTTATCTTCTTTCTCTTTGAGACCTTTATGTTATTTATTATAATTTTTCTACTGCAAGTTCATTCACTTCATGTTCAATTTCATTATAAACAATGGGTTCATTAATTTTTGTTCTTCATTATTGTTAGCCGATTAAATAATTTGTGGAACAATAACTTAAGTATCTGTTTAAGCCACAGAGACTTGCATAATCATAGGAACTTCCATTCTCACTTCTTGAATATCCACTATACATAATGTTTCATTCCTACTAATTTCACCATGTTCAATAAACATGACATTCCCAATTTCCAAGATTCTTGTAACATAGTTAGGACAATAAAATATATACTTATTAGACTTCTCTAAATAACTAATGAAATAGTCGTTAATTGTTCTTGTACCCTCTTTTTCATATGGATTATAATATCTAATTTATATCTGACAACCCCAAACATGTAGGCCCCTTAAACTAGATTTCCTTCCAGTCTACAGTTCAAAGGGATTCTTTGGAATTACCTTACCAGAACCCCTATTCAATAAGTACATAGCATTTTTTAGTGCATATGTCCAAAAAAAAGTGGGTAAAGATGAATTATATATCATACTCCTAACCATATCTAACAAAGTTATATTACGCCTTTCTGCCACACTATTTTATTGTGTTGTGCCTAATATTATGTATTGCGCACAGATACCACATCTTTCAAGGAATTTAGGAAAAGGGCTAGGATTTTGATCTCTTTCATCATACTTACCATAATTTTCATCACATCTATCAGATCTAATTATTTTCACCATTCTGTATAATTGCCTTTAAACCTTATTAATATGAACCTATAACGTATTTACAATTTAAGATTTATCATATAGGAAATAGACTTATTCATAAATAATGTCAATATTTAATTGATATAAACCATCACATAGTAACCACGACCAATCAAGTGCATAGGTTTGTACAAACTGAAACTACCACTACCAAATTTAAATGAGTATTTAGATATATCAAGTTTGGATAAAGAAACTAAATTCCTAGATATACTAGGTACATAAAAAGTTTCATATAAGTCTAAATGATAACCAATGTCTAATATTAAGCGATAAGTCTTGACAAATTCTATCTTGTGGTTTAGTTTATAAGAAATCCCTGCAAGGTATTAGAAATATGAGTAGTACAACTAGAATCAATCCACCAAGTATTAAAAAGAACTTCAACAAGGTTTGTTTTAAAACATATATAAGCACTAGGTTTACCTTTCTTCTTAAACCATACCTTACATTTAAAACATTCCTTTTGGAAATGCCCAACTTTCTTATAGAAATAGCTTCTACGTTCATCATGTTCCTTCTTATAGATATGAGAGGATTCCCTACTAAATTCCAGGGTCTTCACATTTTTATCATGCTTCTTTCTACCTTTCTTACTAGCACCTTAATTCTTAACATAATTAATGGAGTGACTTCCTTAGTTTTTGAGTCTAGTCTCTTCCTAAACCAACATACTGTGCAACTCATTCACATTTCATTTGTCCTTCATAGTATTATGGTTCATTTGAAAGGAATTATACTTAGATGTTAATGAGTTCAAAATGAACTACATAAGGAAGCTTTCATCCACTTTCATTCCTAAATACTTGATTCTTATTGCAATGTTAACATGTTCATGCATAGTACGTGATCTGTCAAACTTCACGGTAGTTAATGTACCCACAAAAGTCCCAGCAAGAGACTTATCAGCAATCTAGGAGCGCTCTTCTACAAACTTAAGTAATTCCTTAGTATTTTCAATTTTGGGAAGAGCAAACTTAATATTGCCAGCAATTGTCTTCTTCATATACATCAGACTCAATCTGTTTAATCTTTTCCACTTATTAAAATGAATTTTCTCCTCATCAGTGCTCAAAACATTAAAAGCATCTAGTTTCTCAAATCTAAGTGCTAAATCCAAGTCTAAAACTCCAAGATAGGACTGGATTTGTTCACTATATTCAAAGAAGTTCAGTCCATTAAACACCATAATAGATGAGAGATTTGAAAAATTCTATAGCTTTGCATAACATTACAATTAATTAGCATCAAATTATGAGTAATTGAAATTTAAAACATAATATTTATAATTAAAAATAAAAATTAATTAATAATAATGGCCATTGCTTACACTAGTAAGCTAGAATCCCAGCACCTGTGGCTAGCTACATGATGCCAGCGCTGGGATTTCCCAATGCCTAGTACTGACAACATGGCTAGTGGTACAATGATAGAATTCCAATGTTTGCATTTTTTAATATTCCTAAATTAAACATTTATAATTATCAAAGTTCTCCATATAATTCAAAAACATATGAAAAAATGAAATTTATGATTTCTCCATAATTTTTATATTAGGATTCGTAAGGTTCCCTAAATCATGAGAAATCTATAATTATGGAGAACCATAAATTTCCTTTAATATTGCTCTAATACCACATTTAAGCATATTTGTCATAAAATATAACATAAATTTATAGAACTCAGTTATATATACATTTATATTCAAAATTATGTTCCCATTTAGAGATAGAGTTTTCGAATGCAAACATTTCTCCATTTGTTAGTGATGCGAAAACGATTCACAAACGTAAACTCTTTGCCTAATCTGTCTCTTTCTCAAACTTTCTATCTCACTTTTCGTAAGTGATAGTAATTTTTGAGGAAAAATAACTTCTTAAGTAGAAGTAGAATCCTAATATGCTTAATAAACTGACAACTATCAATTAATTGAAATTATAATGGGCTAAAAGGTCATAGACATATTTATTAAATTACTAAATATCCTAACTGTCTTTTTAACACATGAATTAAAAGGATTTATTTCCAACAGCTCAAGCAGAGCATGTGATTACTCTTCTAGTTATAACTTATTTTTTGACAGACTCAAAGATTTTAAACATTGAACTTGGCAGGTTAAGTTTATCTTCCCTAGTTTCTACCTTGTTTAGTTTTCCTATGATAACAAATACCCTCCTAGCGTATGAGTCACCGGGTGAGAATCTCTAAGCTTTGCGTACCATAATTCATATAATTGTCCTTGTTGTTGTTATCATTTTTATCATCCACCCGTAACAATATCAGTGTTAAAAGGGAAATTCACAGGGAGAGCCAACAAATAAGGACCATGTGATTATGTTGCTTTTAGCCACCTTGATCTCTAACTTCTTTTGTTGTTCGCTTGGTCTTAACATGTATGTCAGACCCATTATTCTCAGGATTACTACTCCAAGAGGACCACTAATAATAGGATATGAACTGGTAGAAAAGCTTCATCTCATCACCGACAGGATGTTTAGGCCCACTTACTTTGTCAAAATTGGATTTGTAATCTATGTCTTTGCCATAAAATTGAAGACTTATATCATAATACAATCAATTGCCCTAGTCGGTGGGTTTGCAAAGTTTCTGGATACATTTTTAGTTGCACTTTGCTGCAAGATACCACTGAAAGACGGTACATCATTAGGCCTTATCATAAACATCTAGTGGGTTGTTAAATTGGGAATCTTCAAATTAATAAAGAAAAACAAGGTCTGTACATTTCGTTTTTCATTACTTCTTTCATGTTCACATCTTCAGTTGGCCATTGTGTCATTCTTAGTGTGCCTTACTTATTTATCACCTCACTTGGATCACCATTCAGAAGTTGTCCCTACCTTAATTTACATTACAAACAATAATATTTTTGTCATCATAATCCTTGTGTTGGTTTATGCCCTACAACCAATAGGTTCGTTGTAGTTTAGTCGGAAAATACTTTTAAAGGCATTATTTATCTTGTACATATTTATATGTATAGGATAAAGCCTATGGAATAATTATACATTACAAATAACATTATGATGAGATTATAATTATGAGATTCATATTGTATTTATGTATTATCCCAAAAATATATGTAGTCCTTGTTCTATTAAAACTGAACATTAATAGAACATAGAAATACTAGCACAGATTATGTTTTTTCCTTGTGAAAGAAGTAGTCAATCTCATAGACTAAAGTATACAGATACTTAAATAAATATATGGGTACTTGTTAAAGAACAAGTTCATTAAACTGACCCTATATAAGAAATCCATTTGGAACATTACTTGCATGTCTGTAGAAATTCTCATTGTAATGATTATATAAATATTCCTTTGACTAGAGTTATCCAAAGTTATCTTATATAGGGATTGTTATGTTTTGATACTACTTATGACCTATTTTAGTCAAGGATAGCTCAGTCGGTAGTCATTACATGTAGCATGAACTATACGGAAGTAGTTGAATGATCAAGATAAGATCCACCAACCTAAATTAATTAGGGAGAATGTTTCATTATTCTTGATTAGTATTGATTTCAAAAATCCTTGGCCAAGGTGAAATAACATTTTGTATATAGTTTACAAATGTCATTAATTGAATTAATATCTAATGGTAGAGAAATAATATGATTGAACTCAAAATAGAGTAGACACTAATTTTATACTCTACGTCTAATCAGAACATTATATAATAAAATGATTGAATTATATAGAAAAATTATGCTTGAAAAAGGTTAGTCAAAGTTACTTAAACGTTCCTAAATATTTGGGTGGTTATGATGTATTACTATATGTCAATCTTGATCTATGAATATAAATCATTTAATTAGAGAACTAAAAATAAATTAAAAGAGTTTAATTTATCTAATCCTAAATATTATTTAGGATTATAATTTATATCCAATGCCAACATATTTGAGAACCTAATGGGTCACACATAAAGAACCGATTAAAAAGAGCAAAGATATTTTAATCAAGTTGGACTTAATTGTAAAGTTTAAAAAACTTTATGATTAAATAAGAGGTATTTGATCTTATTTGGGCATAAATGATATTTAATTTATTTTGCAATTCTAACTAAAGTTTAGTTGAAATTATAATTTAATTTCAATTAAATTATTAGAATGTCGAAAACCTATTATAAATAGGTTTAAGCTCTAATGGAGCTAACACTTCTTGCCTAACCCTCTCTGCAATAGTTGTAGGGTTCTCTTAACTCGTTTTGTGGATATTATTAGGGGTTGAACATTTGTGTTGCTATGGTGGTTAAGATGAACCAATTTTAGAAATAGTTCAAGGGATACGACAAGAAAATGATCAAGTTTTAGAATAAGGTATGAATTAAGATTCACATTTTATGAATTTTAGTGATCTTGGCTTCGAAAAATCAAATACAAAAAAGGTTCATAATTATTTCGTTGTGCAGGATCAGATCCTGGCTTGATTTCCCAACAGTGGTATTAGAGTCAACTTTAATTTTATGATTTGATTAAATTGTTTGATTATTATTGAGCTTTAATTATGGAATTAAAATCACAAATATTATAAATCAAATTAGATCTAAATAATTTTAATGTGACAGGTTAGATTGGAATTTTTAAATCCGACAATTCAATTTGGAAATAAGAATAAGGTATTCTTAATTTAAAATATGGCTTATTTGGAAACTAGGATAGTGTATCCTAGGTCTTGAATAAGGTTTGTTTGGCAATGAGATTGTCTAAATTAATAAATAGAATAAGGTAATCTTTATTTAGAATAACTTTATTCTAAATTGGTTTTAAAATGTTTTAAATTTTAAAATCAATTCCAAAATTAAATTAATTATTTTTCTTAATAATATTAGAAAATAGGTTTCTAATTAAAGAAAAATAATTTCTAATTAGATTAGAAATATTTTTCTAATTGGATTAGAATTTCTTTCTTGTTGAATTTTTAAAAAGAGTTTTAAAATTATAATAAGTAAGAAAACCAATTTATTGAAAATTGTTTTCAATTAAATTTATTAAAGGAATCAAGATAATTGGAAATAGTTTTTAATTGGATTTAAAATTGTTTTCACATCAAATCAAATTTATATTTGGAATAGAAATTTAATTCATTTAGGAATCGATGAATTTAAGCTAATTTAATTATCCAAAGAGTTGGAAATATTATTATACATTATGAAGATCAATAACTAGAATAAAATGAAGTTTGATAATTTATGCATATAATTTGATTATGAGTGCATAAATTGCATACTTTATTTATATGTTTGATATATATTAGATGCATGTTAAATTGAATGTGTTTATGTATGTGATATTATTACATGTAATTTTGTGTTTGATGAAGCAAACAAAATTAAATCCCTCATTAAAATATTAAGTACACGTTGACAACGTGATTATTATCTTCTATTTTTATAAGAATAAACCAGAGTTTTATTCACTATTAGGTTTGTTAAGCAAACTCAAGTCTGCTTTAACCGAACATGTTTAGTCTTATAACAATAGGTCCTATTTAACTAAATTTGTGATTTGAATGAACAAACTTCACATGAGTTTAAAAGCAAGGTTATGAGTGACATATAAGATATGTTTTGGCAAGAATTGTCACCTAACAAATCTAAAAATCTCATGAGATGTGATTAATAAAATTGTTATTCACCTAATTTACGTTTATTTGGTTTATTGAGCAAACTCAAGATCAACTAAATTTGAATGGGATCATAGCCCATTAGAAAGATTAGAATAATCTTTCTATAATTTTGAGAGGGCTATTATTTTGAATAAAAGAGTAGGAGTAACCAAATACATGATTAAAATCCTAATCTCAATTGGTAGTTATGGTATATAATCAATTACTTGCTTTTCTTGCATTTATGTTTTTATTAAAAGTGGAATTGATCTTGTTTAGTATAGTTGATACTAAGAGTTAGCGAACTAAATTTCTTGGACATAAGTTATAATATATAGAAAAGTTGTACATCTATTATGCAATTTTGCTGTTAATCCTTATTGAGGATATGATATTAAAGTTTTAGAGATATGTCAAAATCATATAGATAACAAAATGTATTGACATTTTGAGTTGAATAATGTCTTAAAAACTTTGATGACATGTAAGATGTATGTCAATATTATAATAGTAACATGTAAGAGGTTACACTGAGTAGAGTTGAAAGGTATAGTACCTTAATAAAATTGTTCCACTTAATTTAGCCTATTAAAAGCATAAACATGGACATCAATTAAAGGTTTTGATATAGTATGATAATAGTTGTCAAAAGAAGAAAATGATTGTATAACTTTTTTTTCCTATACATAATATGATAGAGATCATATGTATTTCTAATTCATGCTTTTGAATATTTAATACTAAATTCAAATTCAATATTACTACAATGTTTAAAGCATGCTAAGAAATAGATTGTTGAGTAAAATTAGTTACTTTACACAAATAGTTTGTATGTATTGGATCAAAGAAGACTTATACTTAACATAAGTGGAAAGAATACAAAGTTGAATAATTGAGACCATCCTTTTATGCCATAATGGTTAAATCAACATAATGAGAATCATAAAGTTACATACAAAAATATATGTATCATTTTGATTATGAATAGTATGAAACTTGTTAAGTTGAAAAATAACGAAATTAATCTTTAGTGAAAGAATGATGATAGTATTGAATTGTCAAATCTTATATATGTGATGTGTTGGATAAAATAACAATTAATAAAGGATGATACTTATATTTCAATAAATTAGTAATGACTTTTATGTGATATAGTCGTATGTATTGAATGAAATAGTGTTTTAAAATTTTAAACAGTTCAAATTGTTTAAATCTAAATTGAAATTAAGCATTGAGAATGCTAAATTACTTCGATGAGATTGATTTGGTAAGTTTTAAATTTTCAGTTATCTATGGGAAATGAGATTCTTTGGTAAATACCTTCATAATAAAATTCTATAAGAGTATGTATTTATGTAAGGAGGAAAATAAACTATGATGTTGGATCCCGCTTCCGGAACCCAACTCTCTTGTGAAAATCGTGAAATGCGAGCGTGGAAATATCCTTGGAGGGTTATAATTTTTTTTTTGATTCCATGACAACATCATCAATTCATCTTCATGCTCAATATGATCCAAAAATTCAATTACAAAAGTTCCATAGTGTGCCCATGCTACCTATTCACCATGCTTGAACTTATTTCTTCTACGCGTACACCGAATT
>JANZLC010000006.1:24131330-24157919 GCA_026413385.1 Erythroxylum gracilipes
CGCTCAAGTAATATCCTAGCTTCAATGGGAGTCTTCTCACAAAGTGCCCCACCACTCGCCGCATCAACCAAACTCCTCTCCATTGGAAGCAATCCTTCATAAAAATATTGGATGAGAAGTTGCTCTGGTATGTTGTGATTGGGCAATTGGCACACAGCTTCTTAAATCGCTCCCAGCATTCGTAAAGAGACTCCCCATTATGTTGCTTAATACCGCATATCTCCTTCCAAATACTTGCCGTCTTTGAGGCCGGAAAATATTTTTCCAAAAATAATCTCTTCATCTCCAACCAAGCGTTCACACTTCCAGCCAGTAAATCGAATAACCAATCTTTTGCTGCATCTTTGAGCGAGTACGGGAAGGCTCTCAACATGATCTGCTCGTCCGTCACCCCATAAGGGTTCGTGCTCAAACACACCACATCGAGTTCCTTAAGATGCTTATGTGCATCCTCACCTGCAAGGCTATGAAAGTTAGGTAATAAATGAATTAATCCAGATTTTAACTCAAAGTTAACATGTTCAGCAAAATTCGGAAATCTTATGCATAATGGTCTATGAGTTAAATCGGGTGCATGCAACTCTCTTAGAGTTTTCGGATTTGCCATTGTGTCTTCGGATTCTACTTCCAATTCGTTTACCAAAGTTGACCTTGCTTCCCTACGCAACCTTCGCAATGTCCTCTCGATCTCTGGATCAAGTTGCTTAATTTCTCTACGAGGAGACCTGGTCACTACCATGCACTAACACTAATGGACAATTAAAAATTGACAAGTAACAAAAAGAACGAGTATAAACAAAGATGTTCACAAAACACCAATTAAAATCAAATTCAAAAATTAAACTACCACACTCCCCGATAACGGTGCCAAAATTTGACAGCGCGTGTCGAGTGCACTGTAAAATTTACCTAACTCTGCACACTAAAATTTGTAGTGGTGATAAGTTGAGATTGAATCCACAGGGAATGCTCGGTTAATTTTCGTATAAAATTAATTGATGTAAGAAAAGTATATGGGGGGTTTTTTGGATTTCAAACAGTTTCGAAATTAAAAGTAAAATTAAACTATTGAAAACAAATTAGGTCAAACAATAAAAAACGAGAAAAGTGTCAAGTATAAGTAAGGTCCGGTTCTAGGGTCAATCTCGGCCTAAGCACAATCAAGCATATTCCTTTATTCTAAAGTCTTTACAATTCTTTTCAAACTATTGAACTGAGACTAATAGAACGCTCTACAAATCTTAGTTTTCCCTTAGGTTGTATTTAATCAAGACACGATCATTAATTAAATCTAACTACCAAATAACCTAGGATATGATCTCTAGATTCAATTTGACAGTCGCATTATGAATTGAAAAATGATCAATATAGGCAGTAACCTCACACGTTCGAGTTATTTAACCTAGGTTTTGTTGTTCCTAACGATTAACAATAGTTAGATGCTACACACTACTATTAAAAGTAACGATTACAGATTACAATTAATATTTTAGCAATAGGTTCGAAATAAAACGATTAAAATAATATATCAAGATCATTAATTCCAAACCTGTCAAAACTAATACCAACAACACAACAATCCGAAAATAAATCACAACTTTTAAATGATAGAAATAGCTTAACCATGACTTGGCGCTGATATTCCTGTTGAACCGGTGTCGAAAAGTTAGCTGGCCATCTTCATTGTTATGCTCAAAAAATGGGTCATAAATGTCATGTAAAATTAATGCTCACGATGGACAATAAAAATGCAAGAGAATTTGTTTCGGTTCCAGCGACTCACTGTATTGCTCTTACTCTATTTTTTGAAGCCTCTTTTGATTTATTCTCTGGTGCTTACTATTTGTTTGTGCGTCTCACTGTAGCAATTGGTGTGAGGAATAAACGTTAGTAGTTCCTCTCCTTTTCTGCGCCAGCTTCAAGTCTCTAGCAGCTCCCTGTAGCATTCAGAAGCTCTCCACATTTAATGCCTCATTCTTGCCTTATGTGCTGCCACTGTTCATTGACGAGACGATTAAGTTTATCATCCCTTAGCCTTTGTTTGGATCCTTACTTACACAAGGGAAAGGAAAGGAAATATTGAGAGGAAAAGAGGAGAAAAGAATAGAAGATAAATGTGATTTCCTTTCTCTTGTTTGTTTTCTTAATTTATCAAAAGAGGGAATTGAATGGAAGAGAATTTCATAAGACCTTTATGCCCTTATTTATAGAACTTGTTTATCTTTACTTGTTAGATTTAATAAGGATACAATGGTAATTTACTTATATTAGGCTTATCTTATCTTGAATTTCCCCTCCTTTCCCACCAATTTGGTGGGAAATATATTTGGTCCAATTTTCTCTCCTATTCCTCTCTATTCTCTCCCTTTTCCTTTGTTTATTTTTGTCCAAACAATGGAAACCAAGAGAAATGCAATTCACTTCCTTTCTTTTCTCTTGCTTTCCTTCAATCCAAACAAAGGCTTAAATTCCTTTGCTCGTTATCTGTGCCGAAACTCTTCTCCCTACACTGTTCCTATAAGAATTAAAAACTCATCAGTATGCTGGCCCCCTTTCGGCCTTTCCTATGTGTTGACAAGACAAATTAAAAGACCTATACATTAAAACCCTTGGCTCTTTAAACGTTCCTTGTGCCAACGTTTCTCCATGCGTTCATTAACACATGAAATGCACAGCTCTTATTAACGCGTGCGCAGCGCAAATCCCTTTTCAAATTTTCTTTTTCCTTTATCTAAATAAATAATTATGCTCCAATTTTGCTTTAGAAAATTTTTCCTTTTTAATCTCAAAAATATATCAACAAATCCAACCTAGCAGTCAACATAAATTTAACACAAATTGAGCATTTTATCTTTAAAATAGGATTGAAATCACATGTAAATGTATAGGAAAATATAAGAAAATTTGATCCTATCAATAACGAAAGATGTTGATCTTGTCGAGACTATCATAGTAAAGGTGCATGAATCCAAACTTTTTGAGGGTATGTGAAACAAAAAGGAGCTTAAAAACTTTTTATGGGACATAGAGTAGTACTTTGCAATTGCTAGGGAATTTGATGCTAAAAAGGTCAATATGATGATCATGTACTTAGATGGGGATGCCAAGCTTTGGTGGAGAATGGGAACCTTTATCAAAATTAGTACAAGTAGAGCTCCTATCAACATATGGGAGAAGATGAAGAATGAGGTAAAGGATGAATTCCTTCCGATGAATACTTCTTGGCTCACAAAGGATGCCTTGAACAAGCTAAAACGAAACAAATTGGTAAGAGAGTATGTTAAAAAGTTTAGGTCTCTAATGCTTGATATTAATAATATATTAGATGAGGAGAAGCTCTTTAACTTTTTGTCTGAGTTACAACCATAAGCGCAAATAAAGTTGTAAAGGTAAAATATGAAGGATGTAATTGGTGCAATCGCGACTGCTAATGCCTTGCTAGATATTTTAGTGATGAAGGCAACTAAGGCAGGCTCCTCTGCTTGTTCCAAACAAAAAGGGTAGCCCAATAGGAGAAGAGTGAGGGGAAAAAAGAAGAAAGACTCTAAAAAGGGAGATTTCAAAGGGAAAGGCATCCCTTATGAGTCAAGAAGTGTTCATCGGAAGGAATTGATCCTTTAACTCCTTCATCTTCTCCCATGTGTTAATGGGAGCTTTATTTACCTTGATTTCAGTATAAATTCTCATTCTCCACCAAAGCTTGGTATCCCCATCTAAATTCATGGGCATCATATTGATCTTTTTAGCATTGGGTAACTTAACAGTTGCAAAGTACTACTCCATATCCTATAGAAAGATCTTGAGCTCCTTCCAATTCTGCACACCCTCGAAAACTTTAGGTTCATACACTTTTATAGTGGTGCTCTCAAAACACCAACATCCTATGTCGTAACAACATGCCTAGGATAGTCATCTCAAAGCTAGTGTCCTCTTATGCCTTCATTAAATTCGTTATTTAATGTTGCAATGTTCGATATGTCCCTCTAACATCTCAAACTAAGAATAGCAGGAAGTGATCTCTTCCTTCCCTTTTGGAATTGGCCCAAGAAGTGTGTCTATATTGGTGACACACTCAATCAAATTATTACTTCCTGCCATATCAAAATGTGGCTCTAATACTAGTTGTTACAAAGATCTTCTAAGCATCAAACTTATACCACAGGTTGCACCTACATGTCTGTACGACAATCTCACTTAGATCTATTTAAGTAAGATTCAACCTCCCTAATGATTGTTGACCAACAAAACCTTATTCTTGAACACCTTATGACCTTCACAGTACTTAACTCTCACACACTTGCAAGAATACTACGAAAGCACTAAACTATCAAAGGCAACTATAGAAGCACGAAAGAGATACAACAAATGCTAACATTTATTACTTCCCTTAAAGTGTACGAAGGAATGTTCTCTCTTAATGTGATCAAAAGCAAGGCTCAAATGAGCTATGTGTAGACACCTCTAGCTTGATAGCCAAGTTATAATTCAGAATCCTAATTGAATTGAACTAACTAATTCACATCTTATCCTTATCAAATTACATTGCATTAAATAATTAGATGACACCTCATCTAAATAAAACTCTAGCTGATAGGATTAAACTAATCACAACTAATAAGATAAGAGAGTACATCTATCTAAGAGTGACAAATCCATATCCATAAATATCTCCACTATCTCCAAATGATGCCCATATGGTCTTTATCTTTTAGAACTTATATCTATTCTTTGTGATCTTATATACCACAACATCTACCATTGATGATGAGTGATTCTAGCCTAAAGCCTTTTATAACATACTGATTTGGTCCAATTCTTACCCATGTGAACTTTATTAGCCATGTTTCCTTTGTTTAAGCATACACTAAGTCCTTATTCCATCAAAAACTTAGTCTTACCAAGTCAATCCATATATGGTCCGAAACACAAAACTTGCACTATACTTTATCTAACTTGCTAAGTTACATTTCTCACATGCCTCCATTATGCTTGGGGTTCAGCTAACCTACAACCCAAGGTCGGTTTTCAGCTAGCTGTGAAATGTGTTCATGTGCTAAGGGGCTAACAATAGTCCTCTTGTGGCAATCCAGCGTCTTTCTTTCTCACTTTCCTTGCATCCCATATCAACATCATCCGCTTAATTTACTATTTTATGTAACTAAATGACTGCTATGGTTGGATGTTTGATGTTAAATTTTTTAAACTCTTGAAAATAGGATTAATTTGAAGTTTACAGGATCATCAAGCAAAGAACTGAACAAGAGAAAGATGGTAAACAAGATTAAGATTTAGAGGCAATTTGTGTTTCGCAAGGAGTGTATGGACGCAATCGTTAAGGTTACAAGAAATAGTTATGTTGGTTCAATTTAATGCAAGCATACACCTTGTGTTATTGAATGCCAACATTATCGAGAAAGTGAATGGGCCATCAAACAATTTTTATTATTTCTAATATGATCTTTTCCATAGAATAATTTCAAAAATAAATTAGGAAATAAAATAGTTAAACTTGATTCGATATTCTTTAAAAGTTTTTCCTCGTTGGCAAAATTATCATCACAAGCTATTTAAATATGTAATTTTTATTGGTATTTACAAATAAAAAAGAAAATTCATCTATATAATATAAATTGATAAGAGTGTTATCTCTCTTATTTCTTTCATTTTTATAAAAAAAGATTAGTATTTCTTTCTTGCATAGTTATAATTAAAGTATAAATCTAATTAAATTAGAATTTAATTTTAATCAAATCAAATATTTATCATTTGATATGTTCCTTAAACTTTATAATTAATTAAAAATTTTCTCTTTAATTGTTTTTTTTGTGTGGCCTATTAAGTTCTTGATATTTTGGTAATAATTATATATTATAATTTTAATTATATTCTTTAAATTCATATTTAATTCTCTAATTAAATAATTTGTAGTCATAGATCAAGATTCATATCTAACAATATGTCATGACCACCCAAATATTTAAAATGTTAAAATAGGTTAACTTAACATATAATTCAATCATTTTATGATTCATTATTTCGATTGGATATAGAGCATCTCTACTTTACTTAAATCCAATTATATTAGTTCCTACTACTTAGTAACTAATTTGTAATTGATATTTGAAAACGATTCTTAAGTTTGCTAAACAAATTTTACAATAAATAAAAATCATATTTTATACTTAAATAATGGAAGGCGATAATTACACATTTTAACATATATTTAATGTTTGATTAAAAGATTAAAATCTTAAATTTTAAGTCATTTCATAATTAATGTAATCTCATTATACTAATTATATCTAACATCATCTAATTGTGAAAAATAATTCTTTAAAACTTTGCTTGATTGTAGTTATTGATTTGATTACTAATTTAATTTAATAATTCAATTCCTGAAAATTAAATTAAATTCCACAAGTTTTCCTAATAAAATTTATCTTTTTGAAAATAAATTTTAAATAAATAAAAATGACTTTCTAGATTTATTAGAAATTTAAAATTAACATAATTAAACTTTTTAGATTTATTAGAAATTTAAAATTTTTAATAAATCTAAAAAGTTTAATTATGTTAATTTTAAATTTCTAATAGATTTATATTTAATTCTTAAAATTTCCTAAACTTTTTAATTAAATTAAAAATTGTCTCTTTAATTACTAAGCATGTTAGCTCATGTCACCTGCGAACTTCATGCTCTACTTATCCTATTATTAAATTTCTGTCTCATAGGAGCAAGTAAATAAGGTTTCTCATTACACTTCCATTTGCATCTCCACTTTTAAAGTTTAAATGAAAAATTTTCTTTACAGTAAGTATAATTTTTTGAAAAATTTTAAATTAGATTAAGCCATGAAAGGCAATAACAATTGTCACAATCATAAACCATCCCATCAAATGAATGGGTTAACAAACCACCATGATGGTATTATAAAGGATCAAACACAAGTGTACATGCTAATCATTAATCCCATACTCACATAAAGTTGGAGCTAATCTTCATTTATCTTCAAAGGTGAAAAAATGTAGATTGCTTTGATTGTCTCCCTTTGTATCTTTGACAGTTGTTTCTTAATGTCCATGAATATTCTCATATTCCTTTCATCCCATACAGTTTGTATTAGATATGACATAGCAATGAAAAGGCACCATTGCTTTGTTTTATCATGCATGTTTAAAGCTAAACTCCAAGCTACAATATGATACCACTCATTTGGTGCATCTCCTAACAAACATCTTTGAGTTATGTCCTTCCACAAAGGTTGACTGAACTGACATTGAAGAGTAAGTGAGTAATACTTTCCTATTCCTACTTGCATAAAACACATTTGTTTGGAATAGCCATAAATTTATTTAATCTATCAATTATAGGTAACATATTCCTGATTACCCTCCATGTTTTGATTGAAGCTCTAACTATCATATACTTGCACTAAACAAGTTTATGCCATGCTACCATGTTTCCCTACTCTTGAAACAACTTTTTATAAGTCAAATTGTTGAATTTACCATTTCTAAACAAATTCCACAATTTGGCTTCTGCTTTGTTTTCCTTAAGCTCACTGTTATTGATATGATTATACTAACCAAAATCTCGAATCCTTGATAAAATTTCAGTTTTGTGTGCTAGAGCAAAAGTAATAGATTGATCATCCCTAATGATATTTTTGATTGGATTGAGCTCACCAATATCCTCACATACTTCAGCAATTAAGCATCAATCATACCAAAAGGATGTATTAATAACTTTTTCTAATAATTTGATCACATATGGTCTGACTTTGCTTATAAGTTTGAATATTTTTTTAGTTATGTTTGAGGCAGTTTCAGGTATATTGACTTCCCATAGATTTCTCCCTTTGATGTAATAAGCATTGATCCACTTAACCTATAGGGATCGCTTGTTTTCAATGATCATCCACAATTTTTTAGTAAGAATAACTAAATTGAAAATCCTTAAAGGGTGCACATTCATCCCGCTATGTTTTTTTAGAAAGTAAACTTCTGACCATTTGACGGGATTGTAGTGTTTATTAGTTTTGTTTCTAGACTACAAAAACTTTTTAAGAATATCATCAATTGTCTTGATAACATCCTTTGGAAAATACATGTGAGTTGCCCAATGTATAGTTAGTGCATTGAGTACATAAAAGATGAGTTGTGCTCTCCTAGCTAGTGACAAAGCCTTCAAATTCCAGCATGATATCCTAGCTTGTATTTTATCAATTAGCAATTTTTAATCTCGATAAGTTGACTTAGAAGTAATAATATTATCTCTCAATTATACAAATGGCAGCTCATGTCTTCTAAAACTTGTAACTTCAAATATCATTACTTCCTGATCTATAGCTTTGTTAGAGATGTAAGAAGAGACTTTTTTCAGAGTTCACTTCAACTCCAAATATTTTAGAAAACGTTTTGATTGTAGTCATCAAAGCCACCACAAATATTTTATCTGATCAGGATAGCAACAATAAATCATCAACAAAGACCGGATTTGTTATACTTAGCCACTTACACTTAAAATGATATCTAAACTACTTTGTTCTCTCCACCACCCTCTTAAGTATTCGGCAAAAACCCCATAATAAGAGAAAATAGGTAAGGGGATGAAGAATCTCCTTTCCTTATACCTTTTTCACTTATAAAACTCCTTGAAGGTTCCCCATTTATAAGTATATTAAAAGACAGAGTGGTGATGTACTGAGAAATCCACTCAATGAATATTTCAAGAAAAACTATTTCTTTATAATGTTAATAAGAAATTACGACTCCATATTATCATAGGCTTTCATTAAATCGAACTTTAAGGTTCAATTTCTACCCCCTTTTCTTCTGCAATAACGTTTCATAAACTTATGCATCAAAAGAATGTTGTCAATTATTAATCGGATAGGTATATATACCCATTATTTTCACCCACATATTTGACCAAAATCCTCGTTAATCTATTATCTATAACCTTGGAGATGATTTTATATACGGAATTGGAGCAAGCAATTGGTATATAGTCGATGAAGTGCTTCACCTCTCCCCCTTTTGGAATCAGAGTTATGAAGTGTCTATTAATCTCCTTAAGAAATTTCATACAATTAAAGAATTCTCGAACAACTTTATGAATCATACTCCTAGTTAAATTCTAGGTTTTGTTAAAGAAAATCATATTGAAACCATCTGGATCAGGAACTTTGTGTGGATTGATTGATTTTACTGCTTCATCAATCTCCTTATTAGTGATAGACTTGGACAATGACTAAACATTTTTAGGAGTTATGGTTCCCAATATGATCTCCTTAAGTAGTTCAACTGTGAGTAAGCATTTGCTAGTGCATTCATGATTAAATTGAAGTAATTAAAATCTTCTTCAACTAACTTATGATTTTCTTATATGTTTTGATTGACTTTAATCATATTGACAATTATATTGGAGCATTTCCTTATTAACAAATAATTATGTTAGAAAGTGGAATTTCTATCACCCTCTTTAAGCCATTATACCTTTGATCTTTGCTTTATCATATAATGATCATATAATAACGCTCTTGATAAGTTACAAATTGCAATCTTCTCATTTTGTTGAAGTTCACTAGACTTAGGATTTCTGTATAACTCATCTTGTATAATTCTAAATGCCTCTTTGGATGTTGTTAACAAATGATGAGTATTTCCGATATTTTTGTTATACAACTACTTTATGGACATTCTGATGAGTTTCATTTATTATTGTGTAAACAAATTGCTTGGTGCCCTAAAATTAAGTGGTGATAGATTTCTAGATGATTTCATCAAAAATTGCCAAAGAGGTTAAGAAATTATTAAATTTGAAAGGTGTTCTGATACTTACAGCTTGTGTTAGACTTTACATGATGCACATTGAGTGATCAGAGAGACTGTCTATAGTGAGAATTAAAGATGAACCAGGGTGGCCCGTGGCGTGGCCAAACAGGCCTGGATAGGTCAGCCTATAGCCAGCCCACCATATTTTTTAAAAGGAAAAACGTCAAAAACGACATCGTTTTAACGGTTGGGCCATGGGTCGGGCTGAGTCTACCGGACCTTAGCTCGTGGCCTAGTTAACCCGAGCCAAAATTAAGTCAGGTCGTGTCAGACTATATTTGACATCCCTAAACTTGGGAACTGTTAATCCATTCTAGATTTACCATATATCTATCAAGTTTTTTCCTAATGTAAACTACTTACATGCTAATTATTGTTCCATGTGAAATAGTTTCCACCCCAAGGTATATCAGATATCTGAATACCTGTAATGCATTATATGAATTATGAATAGGGTTGTTCAGAAGCATATACACCCAGCTTTTTTAGAGTTCAGGATAGTAATGAAATCTCCAATCAATAGTTACGATTTTTTGTCACAA
This sequence comes from Erythroxylum gracilipes, assembly GCA_026413385.1. Taxonomy (NCBI): domain Eukaryota; kingdom Viridiplantae; phylum Streptophyta; class Magnoliopsida; order Malpighiales; family Erythroxylaceae; genus Erythroxylum; species Erythroxylum gracilipes. Next base: position 24,141,710 of record JANZLC010000006.1, read on the forward strand.
CAGATACCTCTAATTAATTGATTCCACTTAAATACATTTTGTGTGCATAAACAAGGGATATTACACCAAATTTAGTTGTGGTGTTGCATAATACATTAACATGTATAGCCTGATTAAACATTCCTAATATTGTTGCTTTTATAGTTTGATGATTAAAGTATAACAACATCCTCCCTTTATGATGATGGTTTGTGACTTGCCTCTAGTTGGAACATAACATCTCCAACAAATCACATTTCTCATCTTTTATTCTTGATTCCAACAAGAAAAATATGTCTGGTTTATGCTCCAAGATAAGGTTCTTGAACAAAAATTCCTAGAAGGAGCATTAGCTCCTCTTATATTCCAAGTGACGACTGTTTTGGAATTAGAAGCCAGAGGCTTCTTCTTTTCACTAGATCTTCTCCTTAATATAGGTTCAAATTCCTTCTCATTATCAATAGATATAGTTACCGATTCATCTCTATTTGTACTCTTCTTCCTTACTCCAACCTCTTTTTGGGAAATGGTTCATAAATATTTTCATTCTCTATACATTCTTCCAACAAATGCTTTTCACTAGATTTAGGATTAGCCTCAGTGCTGTAACATATACCTTCCAAGCTACTGATATTTATTTCAACTTTTTGAACATTTTTTTCTTGCTTCTTTTCTCCAATTTCATTAAGCTCCTATCCAAATCTAGTACTAAAATGTTTACCTGTGGGTCTCCATTCTTTTCTAAAATGCAGTTGCTTAGATATCCAAGCATAGGTTACTTTGAGAGTATCTTTAACCATTTAAAGGTTTGCAAATAAGTAATAGAATTCACCAAAACACATAACCTATAAAAATTGATTCTAGATGTCTCTGTAGTGGCTCCCTACAAATTGGTTTGCCAATAAAGCTAGCAAGATAGCTTAATCCACTTGTGGTCCAATACTCTAATGATACTCCATGTATAAACACCCAAATTGGTATATTTTTTTTATCTTGATTTCATCAATTTTCAGTTCAGGACTCCAAAGCTGCAGCAACATTGTAAGACAATTTAAAGAAAGAAGTGTCATCATTATTTACCAACATGTTGACAAAGCCATGTGTTTTCCAATGTGTTTTTGCCACTACTTCATGGTAGGTTAAACACCTCTTTTGTCAAGAAAATGTCCAATCAATGTGGAATTCCATTTTTATACACCATCTTTCAAAATCAAATGGGAGACAATACAATAAATTGTTCATCACATTTTTTTGGTGGAAAATATTTAAGTTTAGTTTTCGGTTTTGTTGTCTCCAGCAATTTGTACCCATGTCTTCCTTCTATCACTAGTATTCTCTTTCATACTATTTATAATAGCCATCTGCAAGCACTCATTTAAGCTTGGAGATGACTAAGTCTAAGGACCAGTTGATGCTTGTTTTGAAGCTGTAATGGACATAAACTCATATATATCATCCATCAAACAAAGAAGTTTTCTTAGTGACAAAGCTGGCTAAATACTATTCACAAGCACTTTTCATAGATTAAGAGTAGATCAACCACAAGCTAAATGCTAGGGACATAGACATCGGCAATGCTGATGGAGATTGAAGAAAATAATGCTAGCACTTTGCCAATAGGAAACTAATGGCGGCTACTATAACATAATTAAAAATAAATCAAGTAATTCCCCACATCGTCATTAATATGCCAGTGGTTGAGAACTACAAGCATTGAGTTTTGTTATGACAGTTGGTTGGTGTTTATGGATCTTTTGCTGGGAGTTTGTTGTGTTTTGATTAATTTTTAGGTTGCAATTATGGTGGAGATGCAAACTGCTAACCATGACAATGTATTGCCGATGGTGAGTGCAACTAAAGAAGAAGCAACTAGAATAAGCGACATTGTAGAGGCATAATAAGAAGACACTTAGAAATGATGATTTACAGGATAGTAGCACGTAATGTCGAATATAGTGATAGGTGTTTCATCTTTTATATTTGTGATTTTGGAAAATTCCTTAGCTATATTAGTAGTCAGTGATATTAATAAGTGTTTACTGCAAGTATACATATTGTATCTTATAGTATAAAAAATATCATTCCTTGAGGATTGGAGTAGTCACCTAATAATTCTTGTACACTTTGTTTAAGGTAAACAATAAGATAATTTACTAAAAGTTAAACTAAAAATAGAGAATTGATAATCAAATAATGAAATAAGAAGCACAGAATTGGTTGATTAATCAATGATAGAAAGTAGGAAATACTTTTATCCTTATTTGTTTTCTCTTCACCTTCTTGATTTAATACTACTTAACCCTATATATCCAATAATTTTGATTACCCTTTCTCGAGATCTAATGAAGTAATCCCAATTAAAATAGATAGAAATTGAATTGTGATCTCTCAATCTATCAAAACTTTTCCTAACTATACAATTGGATTTGAAGCAATCCTATGGTTAACTAATAAAAAATTAATATCTCTCTTCACTTGCCTATTAATTTGATGTTTTTAGTTCTATCAAGGTATCAGTTCTTGTTATGCAACATAAAACAAATAATTCAATCAAATCTCTCAATTCAAATTGAATATAAAGTAATAAACATCATAAATATATTTCATTAAATCAAGAATGTAAAGTCTAACAAATAAATCAAGAGTACTTCCTAAAAGGAGTTTAGCAATCCATAGATATTATTATATATGCCAATTTAACATCATTAATATTTAAAAACAAGGAAATAAAAGAAAAATAGTAGAGAATTAAATATAGATGTCTTCTCTTCTTTGCCTTGAATTGGAAAGTGCAGTTGTTTTTCTTCGTATTTTTGCTCTTTTTGATCTTCTCTTTTTATGTTTTCCAACCGCCAATTAATGTTCTTCTCTTCCTTTATATACTGTTAAGCCTCGTTTTAAGTAAGGTTTATCCATATGTTTTTGTTTCAAAAATAGCCCTAAATCATCAAAAGTATAAAAAAATTGCAACTTAGAAAAGCTCCTTGCACGACCATACATGGACTTCTCTAGATCTCTGTCACGATCATTTATGAAGCAACAATCTATGCGTGATTGTGCCAGAGGGCTCTCGATTGTGGTGTTGTTGTATGCATGATTGTGCATCTCATGCCTGATCATACAGATCTTATTTTCCAACCTTTTCTTCATCTTTTCTTCATTTTTTTATGTCTTTACTCATCATCAAACACATTAAACAACCATTGAAACATACAATTAAGATCAAAATCTTGCCTTAAACGATAATCAGCCAAACAAAACACTAAAAAGAACATAAATCTAAGTTTTAAACATATGATTATCATCTAATTAAACACTAAAAACACACTCTAACACATAGAAAATATCATATAATTCACACCTATTAACTTTCCCACACTTAAATCTTTGCTTGTCCCTAAGCAAAACTAAAACCACAAAACAAACAAATACAAAATAAAAAATAAGAAACACAAAACACAAAACACAAAACATCACACAGTAATGCAATTATGCAATCATGATATCAAATCTCATGAAATTAACTTACTTCATTTATGTTCAAGTGCTTTGACTTAAATACGCATGTCAACCAAAATATTGACACCTATTCATACATCTATAACACTTATAAGCATGCATTCATTCTTATTTATCAATTAAATAGGTAGGCCATCACTAAATATCCGCTCATGAAATTTTTTGATATTTAACAAGATGACAACATTATATTTTTTGATTTTATTTAACGATAGCCTAGTATTTTGACATAATGGCAAACACCTTGTCTTGTTATGTTTTATCAAGCTTAGTTGGAGTGTAATTCTAGCCTTTTAATGCGAAGACAAATACTTTATCGTGAATTCTCTTAATTACTATATCACAACTCATAACTAGCTATTAGCTCTATTTTTAACCTTTTTAAAAATGGGCTAGTAAAATAGGAAACTTATTTAACAAAATTTTTCAACACATTTTTTAACCTGCATCATTTCTTCCTAATCAAGCACTCCCAAGAAAGGCTACTAATGATGTCTACTAATTTAAATGAATGTAATCATAAGTGCATCCAAAGAAGTGTCATAAAATGAAAGAATAAGTACAATATTCTAATCAACATACATATTCACCTTAAAAGCATTAAAACACAAACTTCACAAGCTAATGTGTGTTCACAAATTAAATGATCATGTTCATAGATAAGCTAATTCCTTTCAATTTCATGTCATTGTCACATTCACACAATGAAAATATCATGAAAAAAAAATTAGACAATTCTAACATAATCAAAATCTTACATAATACAAATGCAAATTCACATTTAAATGATATAAAATTGCATATATGTCCCCATACTTAAATAACATTGCCCTTAACATGGAAACAAAACTCAAACATAAGAAAACATGAACCAGTAGAACAAAAATTAAAAGAAATAGAAAATAAAGCAAGAATACTCATGGATATTGTGATAGTGATGGTGTAGTATATGGGACTTGGACGCCTTGTACTGAAAAAACTTTAGTAATTTCTTAGTTTGACAGCATTAATGTCTCACTACTTCCTTCAATTGTTTCTCTATGGTATCTATGTGTCCCTCTATGTGCTTATTTTTATCCTCAAGTTTGCTGAGCACTATCTCCCAACCTTCTTCTTCATCCTCATATTATTCACTTAATGATACCATTTGATGTTGTTGTGGAAGTGCGAAACTAGATCCCGCCTGTCTTGTCCTGTGCTTAACTTTAGATATATAGCTGGGATCTCGAAGTTCCATACCATGGTACTCTAAGATCTCATCCCTCCTCAAGTGAGGATTATTTAATCTTTCAGGCAAAACAGTGGTTAGTCCATCAATAACAACACCATGGTATTGAGCCAAAGTAGTTATTAAAAATCTCATGCCTAAATAGCTACTTTTTTTTAAAAGTGAAGTAACTATTATCTAAAAAATATGGGTCGATGTGTAAACATTGATCTTATGCTCCATACACCAAATAAAAATAAATCATTTTTGCAATATTTGTTACTCTGACTTTTAGTAAACACAGTGTGACACATGAATTTATAAAGTAATAAATGTTTTGGACTCCAAATGGCATTATTTATTGCATTATGTGGTTCAAACACATCTAAACCAATCAATTTAGTCCAAAAAGAAGCGACATGAAAATTATTATGCATTTCTACAATTTTGATTTAAGGAAACCAAGTATTTCTTCCATAATAAAAAAAACCTAAATTTCATTAGTTCCCTTTTAATCTAAAAACATATTTTGCTTTTTAGGCTCGTAAATCAATCTAGTGTAGAATTTAAGAGTTAATTCTTCATATACAAAATAATCACAATGAATGAATTTATCTTAATGAATTCTAGCACTTAAAGATTCAAATTTTTCTTTCAAACTGAAATCCTCCAAAATTTTGAAATCAAAATATTTGAGTGCAGCTCTAGTTTTGGATTGAAGTGTTTAGAATCTCTCACCTTCTTCTTATGAGAAGATCGAGAAAGGAGTGCCAAAATCAGCTACCAAATCACATGCACCAATTTTAAATACCTTCTATTTTCCCTTGGGTTCATACGAATGCACACTTTATTTCACTCTTTGTGCATCTTGTTAGAAAACCAACAAAATAAGCACAAAAACACCAAAAATGCAGGAGAGAGAGTTAAAAAAAATTCTTGCAAAACCTATTAAAAAAAGATGTTTTCTAGTGTAGGAAACAATAGATTTGAAGGTGAAAAATATTTAAATGGATGTGAAGTGAAAGAAAAGTGTGAAATCCTTGGGAAATTTGAGACAAACCAAAAGAAGAGAGAGTGGGGGCTACTAACTAGATAAAAAAAATAAGTCTAAAGTTTTTTAGAAGTATTAAATTATGCTTCAGATTTTATACAAAATCTAGCTGAGATTAGAAAACCTTTTCAAATGTTTTTAAAGAAAAATCAAAGATTTGAATTTTCACCTTATTTAATTGAACAGGAAAAGAAAATTAAGATTTTGTGTACTACATTGCCATAACTTTCTTTACAATCTGATGATGACGATTTAATTCTTAAAATTGATGCTTCTAATCATATATCAAGTGCAGTATTAAAAAGATAAATTTATGATAATTCTAATATCAAGATGAATAAGTCCCTTTGTAGATATACTTCAGGGACCTTTATAGATACCCAACAGAGATATCACATAAATAAAAAGGACTAATTGGTAATAGAGAAAAGTTGTCAAAATCTTTATTAATTTTTACTACGTAAAACATTTTTTTTAAGAATTGACAATACTCAAGTTAAGGATTTTATTCAAAATAATTTACCCTCTAAACCTGAATATAAAGAATATACAAAATGGACTTTATTAGCAGAATATACCTTTGATATTGAGATTATCAAATCTAATAAAAATGTTCTTGTAAATTTTTAACTAGAGATGGTCAACCCTAAAGAAAAGATTTTTGACTTATTAGGATTAACTTGCCAAGCATAGATTAAAGATTTATTAGATATTATGAACTTCAATTTGATACCAAAAGAAGTTGCAGAGCTAATTTTTTCATTTTTCTATATAGGGAAGCCAAGATAAACCATTATAATTATTCAAAACAAAAACTTTATAGCTTAGTCAATAAGGCTAAGATAAACATTCATCATCCACAGGCTCTTCTTCCCTAATAAAGGAATCTACTAGTCAACAGATTAAGCCAGAAGAGATTACTCTTGATAATATTTCTCTTAGATCGAATACAACACGTAAAATAATGGTATAGAGAAATGTATGATTAATAGTCTTCTAAAGAGTCATCTTATTGTTCAGGCACATTAGAAGGTGATGGGAGATTTATATGCTCTACAAAAACCCAGTACTTGCTATATTGATTTTTCTAGGCTATATATAATATTGAACTTTGTATAAGGATCTCATCCTCAAGCTATTAGAGATTGGTATAATTTTAGAACAGTAAATGCTATATAATTGACTAATCCAAAGTTTCTTAAGATATCATTACTTCCTAAATTGGATTCAAGAAGGGGTTAAGGATTGTTATTTAAATAACCCTATAATAACCCCTAAAGATGCCTTGGTATTAAAGATATTATCTACTGGTCTAGTTTTTCATAAAGATGAACGATGTGATACCTATCATTTCATTACTTTGGGAAAGGCAGAACATTTTACCATTACTGTGGATACTAAATTAAGAAAAGAATTTTCTAAATACACTGAAAATGATATCCATTATAAACAAGGAATTGACATCATAACTGTTACTTATGATATAGAGGTAGCATTTAAGAAAGGATTTTAAATCTATCCTAGAAAAAGCAAATTCTCTTCTTTAACAATAGCTCTAGCCAAAAAGACACCTTGAACCTTTGAAAATTTTGTAAACATGAAGATAAACATGATTGAACGAGGAAAGATAAGATAAATTCCATTCAAAAATTATCATCTAAATGGCTGAAGATAAATATTTAAAACTAAAACTTGAAGTATTAAAAAAATAAATTGATTTGACATAAATTCAAAAAAGATAGTATATTATGATAACATTCTTTTCCACATAGAAAAAATTTAAAAACAAATCATGGATATGCAATATATGATGGAAAAAAAATAAATCAGATCTAGAGAATAAATGCAATAAAAACTGTAAGGAAAATAGACATTTGATCTGACTTTAAAAATGCAAATGCCTCCTAATTACAGATAACATGAAAAATTTTATACAAGCTTCTAATTCAAAAATTGAAGAATTAAATAAATAGAGAGAAAATTTAAACTTAAAAACTTTAACACATATAAAACCTGATTTAATTAAACATGAAATTTCATTGAAATCCTAATATTAGTGATATACCTAGTACTTACGAAAATCCACCTCTTAGGTATCATGAGATAAAACCATCAAAGATGGATTATATTATAATAAGTAAAACAAAAGATAAAAAAAATACTCTAATAACCCATTACAATTTTGGATAAAAATAGAGAAGAAGCAAACTTAGAAATGATAAACAAACAAAAAATATTAGAGTAATTGCTATGAGATATAATTTAAAAGATTAAGATGAATTTAGAAAACAGTTTCTTGAACTAGAAAATCTAAAGATAATTAGGTCGAGTTCCTTTATTCTTCCCTAGATTTTATAGTTAGACGTCATACAGAACTAATTAGAAATAAAGTTAGAAAGGTAGTTAATTAAATAAAAAAACTAAATGATAGTACAGTATTTGATGGATACTTCTTACCCTATAAAGAAACATTAATAAACTTAACCAAAGGAAAACAAATCTTCTCTAAATTTTATTGTAAGAATTTTGGTAGATAAAAATGAACAAAGATAGTATTCCATACACTACTTTCTCTACCTCACAAGATCATTACGAATGGTTAGTGATGCCTTTTTGTTTTAAAAAACGCCCTACAAATATTTCAAAGAAAAATGGATAATATCTTTAAGTATCATAATTTCATACATGTTTAAATGGATGATATTTTAATAGCTTTTAATAATATTGCTCAACATATTATACATGTCAATAAATTTTTAGATTTATGTGAACAACATAGTTTAGCTCTCTCTAAACAAAACTAAGATATGTCATACTGAAATAACATTTCTTAGCATGGAGATGGATGGAGGAGAGTTAAAATTCAACCTCGTATCCTCGAAAAAAATTTCACAATTTCCTTATAAGTTAATAGATAAAAAATAAGTCCTGCATTTTTAGGAGTATTAAATTATGCTTTAAATTTATTAAAAAACTAGCTGAGATAAAAAAAACCTTTTCAAATGCTTTCGAAGAAAAGATTTAAATTTTCACCCTATTTAATTGAATAGGTAAAAAAAAATTAAGATTTTGTATACTACATTGCCAAAACTTTCTTTACCATCTAATGATGATGATTTAATTCTTAAAACTGATACTTCTAATCATGTATGTAGTAGAGTATTAAAAAAGATACTTTATAATAATTCAAATATCAAGATGAATGAGTCTTTTTGCAGGTATACTTTGGGAACCTTTATAGATACCTAAACAAAGATATCATATAAATAAAAAGGTATTATTGGCAATAGTAAAAAGCTGTCAAAATTTTTATTATTTTTTATTGTCTAAAAGATTTTTATTAAGAACTTATAATACTTAAGTTAAGGCTTTTATTCAAGATAATTTACCCTATTTAACTTGAATATAAAAGATGCATCAAATGACATACTTTATTAGCAGAATATGCCATTAATGTTGAGATTATCAAATCTAATACACAACGGTCTTGCAGATTTTTTAACTAGAGATGATCAATCTTAAAGAAGAGATGTTTGACTTTTTGGGATAGACTTGCCAAGCACAGATCAAAGATTTATTAGATATTGTAAACTTCTACTTAATACCAAAAAAAGTTGTAGAGCTACTTTTTTCATTTTCAATATATGGCAAGCCAAGATAAACTACTATAATTATTTAGAATAAAAACTTTATAGCCTAAGCAATAAGATCTTCTTCCTCGATAAAGGAATCTACCAGTCAACAAATTAAGCCAGAAAAGGTTACTCTTGATAATATTTCTCTCAGGCCTGACACTATGCACAAAATAATGATACCAAGAAATGTCATGATTGATAGTCTTCTAAAGAGTCATCTTACTATTCGAGCACATGACGGGGTAATGAGAGATTTATATACTCTACAAAATAGTGATGCTATATTGATTTTTTGGGATATATTCAACGTTGAACTTTTTACTAGGAACTTATCCTCAAGCTATTAGAGATTGGTATAATTTTGGAACGATAAAGGCTATATATTTGACTAATCTAGAGTTTCCTGAGATATCATTACTTTTCAGATAGATTCAAGAAGGGATTAAGGATTATCATCTAAATAACCCTACAATAACTCTTGAAGATACTTGGTATTAAAGATATTATCTGGTAATCCAAATTTTTATGGAGATGAACTATGGTTGTGTTTGGCAATCAATGAATTGCATTAGCTGTTAGCTAATTCTATCAGCAGTTAGCTAACAGTTGATTTGACCAGCGAATAGTATTAGATGTTTGTTAAAGATGTTTAGTAAAATTAGTTGTTTAGTATTAACGGTTTAAGTATAAAATGACTTATGAGGGCATAACGTAAAAAAAAATATAAGGACATGATTAGATATTTAATTTTACCAAAATTTAAGTTTTTAACTCTAATAAAAAACATAGAACATTTTTAAAAATTTTATCACCATAACATATTTTTTATTTTGTTACCAAAAAACTTATTTCATTAGTAAAAAAAACTCCTATGTTTTGTAACTAAAAAACTTACTTCATTGTAAAAAAATTTATCACTCTAGAATACATGCATGATTTTTAGTTTAAATTATCTATAATATCACTATAACATAACTAGCATAATTCAAAAATCATGAAAGGAGGGTATAATTAGTTTTTTATCTATTAATTTTTGGCTGATTATAAAAAAAACTCCTCTTATAGAGCTTTTAGAAATCAGCTTATTGGGGTTAAATAAGCTAACCAATAAGTTATTTACTAAATACATTAATAACTTTTTAAGATTGTCAAAAAGCTAAAAAAATGGCTTATCAGCTGTTTGCCAAACACCTCCTATATGATAACTATCATTTTATTACTTTGAGAAAGGTAGAAGACTTTGTCGTTAAAGTGGATAATAACTTTTAAAAAAATAACATGAGAACTATTATTTATGGCATGAAGATAACATTTAGGAAAGGATTTTCAACTTGTAACGAAAAAGCAATTTTTATTGAAAATGAATATCCAAAATATATGAATATTTTAAGTTCATAATGTATAGAAAAATTTTGACTATTGTCTATTGGTAATTTTAATTTTCATAAAAAAATTGATCAGTAATAGCTTAATTTGTAACATAATATTGGGGAGAAAAGCATATTTATTAATTATCAAGGCACTGAAACTTATAAAATCAATTTGAAAAAAAATGTTTTTAATGTCATATAACAAGAAACGTTAATATAATTTACCTTACAACTATAGATACGCATTTTAATTCTCAAAAAAAAAAAACAACTATATGTACGCATCTTTGTCGAACTTTTCTCTGTACAAATATACCTGAAACGTTAACAGAAAAGAATAGGCGTGAAAAGTAAAAATCCTTTCGTATTTTGCAAGACATGGGATTAAGTAGCGCTTATTAATGAACCTTTATAAAGATTAGGTTAGAAATAGAATTATATGTATCGCTTATCTCGTATACTTGAGAAAATAGATAAAAACTAAATAAAAAAAGATGATTATGTCAATGCATATTAATAAATCTGTCTTACCAAATTAGATTTGAACGTATGACCTCTTAATCCCTACTTGGGTGGAGAATCGATCTGCTTTGGCGAGTTTAATCACATAATATTTCTCTGGCATTTTCACTGCTAATTCGGGGGAGGTTGGCTCAATCCTTGCTCATGTTCCTGTTTGTATTTCTCCTGAGATAAATGCTGCTCTTATGGCTCTTTATTCTACGGATGAGATTAAATTGGCTGCATTTAGTATAAAACCTGATAAGGCCCATGGTTTTGATGGCTTTAATTCTGCATTTTACTAGCATCATGGGGATATTATTGGCCCCTCGATCTGCACTGTTTGTATACAGTATCTGACCCAGGGATCCTTTCCTTTTGCGTTGAACCATACTTTCCTAGTGCTTATTCCGAAAAGATGATGCCAGAAGTCATAGGAGATCTCAGGCCTATAGCATTATGTAATGTTGTCTACAAGATCATGAGTAAAGTTATCGCTAATTGATTGCGACGGATCCTATCGATGTTTATTTCTCCTTTTCAGTGTGCCTTCGTTCCTAATCGTAGCATCCAAGATAATAGTATCATTGCCTTTGAACTCATACATTTTTTCTTGCACAAGAGGCGTGGAAGGGATGGTTATGCAGCACTGAAAATGGACATCTCCAAGACTTATGATCGGCTTGAGTGGAGTTACATCATGGCAGTACTTGATAAAATGGGGTTCAGTCCACACTGGATTCGTCTTGTTCTGAATTGTATTTTGACAGTGAAGTATTGGGTTCTCCACCAAAGCCAACACCTCGGACCGATTATCCCTTCCAGAGGTCTACAGCAGGGTGACCCTCTCTCTCCCTTTTTATTCATTTTGTGTGTGGAGGGTTTATCCCGGCTGATTCAATCTTGTGTAACTGCAAGGCATTGGCACGGTTGCTCTATAGTTCGTGGGGCTCCTTCAATTGACCATCTATTTTTTGCTGATGATAATCTGCTTGTTTTCAAGGCGACTAGTGAGGAGTCTATTGTGGTTAAAGATGTGATAGCAGTCTATGCTCAGGCGTCAGGTCAACAGATCAATTTCAGGAAATCTTCTCAATGTTTTTCCAATAATGTTTCCCCTATGATTTGCCATCACATTTATGGTGCTCTTGGAATAGAAGAGAAAGGAGACTTCTGTATCTACTTGGGCCTCCCCACTCGGATGGGCTTAAACAAGCGGGAGGTTTTCAACTTCATTAAAGATCGGGTTTGGCGGAAGCTTACCACATGGAAGCGGAACAGCTTATCTAGGGCGGGGAAAGAAATCCTGCTCAAGACCGTCTTGCTTACCTTACCCAACTATGTTATGAACCTTTTCTTGCTTCCCAAGACTTTGTGCATGGACCTTCAACGTATGATGTGTCGTTTTTGGTGGGGTACTGGTACACAACCTGGTCGAGGTATTCACTGGATGAGTTGGGAACGGATGTGTCAACCGAAATTTTTCGGTGGACTTGGCTTTAAGCAACTCCGCGACTTTAACCTTTCCATGGTAGGGAAACAAGCTTGGAAAATCTTTAAGGACCCCACTTCGGTTGTCGCGAGAGTTTTGATACTTTTCTTGCATCGACTCTAGGCCATAACCCGAGTTTCCTATGGCGCAGTTTTTGGGAGAGTAAGGACCTTATCAGGGAGGGCGCTTGTTTACGAGTTGGCTCTGGCTCATCAATCTCTATCTGGGAGGACTCTTGGCTGCCCTCTACGAAGACTATGAGAATCACGACGGCACGCCCTGCCGACACCGATTTGCTTTTAGTATCGGACCTCATAGCTAATCACCGTTGGAAGTCCGAAGTTATTTCCCAGGTAGTTGACCCTCCGGATGCTGCTGCCATCTTGTCAATCCCACTAAGCTGAACTGGTGGGGACGATGCTTGGTTTTGGCGATTTGATAACAGAGGTTTGTTTACAGTTCGAAGTGCCTACCGCCATTTGCGTTTTATTCCACCACATCTGCAACTACAAGGCCAGGTAGATATGTGGAGGAAAGTTTGGTCTGTACATGTCCCTCCTAAATGCCTTAATTTTGTTTGGAGAGCTTTAAATGTTGTCATTCCTTATGTCACCTTGCTCAAACTTCGTAACCTCCACGTGAAAGGCCTATGCCCTTTTTGTCAATCTAGCGAGGAAGATGAACTTCAAGTACTGGTATATTGTGATTTTGCGCGGGCTTGTTGGTTGTCCTCCGCAGTTGGGTTTCGTTTCAGCCACTGTATGAGGTTTCTTGATTGGTTTGCGAGCATGCTGAATGTGCTCCGTGGCACTGATGTGCTGCTTCTGGTGGTAACTTTATGGGCGATATGGGAAGCCCGAAATGCATTGTTTTGAAACTACAAACACCAGACCCTGCTGTAGGTAGCTCGACGGGCACTTAACTTCCCCACTAGTTGGCTACAAGCTAACTACACTTCCCCTCCTTCTGCTGTATCTTTCCCTCCAAAAAAATGGTCTAAACCCCCTCACGATTTTCTCAAACTGAATGTTGATGGTGCACTTTTTGATGGTCTTTTTGCTAGTTTGGGTATTGTTGTGCGTGATTCCTTTGGCTCTTTTGTTAGCGCTATGCAGGTGGCTGTCTTTGGTAACTTTGATGCCAGAACTGAGGTTATGGCCATTTGGGAACCCTTGAGTTGGATTAAAGATGTCAGGTGGTCGCATGCTTTTTTAGAGTCTGATGCCCAATCTTGTGTTCGGGCTATTCTTGAAGCTACCTATATGGATGATTCTGCTTTTGAACTGCTAGTTTCGGACTGTAAATTCCTTCTCACTGAGGTTAGAAATGTGCGATTAGTCTTTGTTAGATGGTCTGCAAATGGAATAGCTCATAGGCTTGGTAGATCTGTTTCCGTCTCGACAGACAGGGTGGTTTGGTCCTAACGACCACCTCTGTGTATTTATGACTCTATTCGGCGTGACAGCCAATAATAGTTCTTACCATTTCTATAAAAAAAAAAAAAAACACGTTTACTGGTTGCTCTCGTTATCTTTGGAATCATAATCCTCTGATTCAACTCACACATTCACTCTGATGGGCTTTCATAAGGCTTTTCCATTACAAAATCAGGATTTTCTTAAGGTCGAAGCCCATAAAACCAATTGCTGTAACAAAGATCAAACTCTTACCGCAAAACACGGAACCGGAGCAAAACAAGATGTGAACTTTATCACACAAATAAACTTCCCATCACTTTGGGTTCAAACTGATGATTAAACTAAGCTTGTATAGTCCACAGTCCACACTTATTGTGTTTCTAGCGAAGGGCTTGATTGGGAGCTCATCACTATTCAATTCTAGTGAACTCGTAAACGCTCCCAACGACAACTCATAACATTGGATTCCAACTCTGCAAGCCTTTTGTTAGATCTTGTGGAGTTTAAGCTGCGGAATGAATATGAATATAATTCTCGACTTGAAGCTCCAAGAAAAGATGAGGATGGAATTCAAATTGCCAGACAAAGCATAAAGGATAGCTGCAGGAAATTGCTTACGCGTATTATGCGTCACATTCAATTATAGGGACTGCAGCACCAAATTGCCAAGACAGGGAAAGCAAGAAAACAAGGCTACTCCACAGAGAAGAAAAGACAAGGACAATGATTTCTTTTCCAACCACAGGAACTACTGAAAAGACAAAGTCAACAATGGATACTATTTGCTGACAAAGTTAGATGTTACAATAATTGCGCCTTATCTCAAAATTCTCAACCTCAGATTTCTATTCTAGCCCTTGTTCATCATCCAAGAGAAACTTTGCAGTTCCTACAACTGGGAAAATTAACTTTTCTGAAACTTCACCTTGCCAATTTCTGTCTGAATCTTCATGCCAGGAAACTATTGCAAAAGATCAGACTCACTGAAGAACATAAACGAGTCCACCCAACAGGGGCAAATAATTAGACATCATAACAAAAGTGAGCACAAAACATTCCGACAGCACAAGAAATAAAGTATCATGAACTTATTTGGAAGCTTTACACGAAGGAGTAGTCTGCTGGAAGAGAAAATGTTGAAACGGAAGGCTATGTTTACCTGTGCTTCATACGTAATAAACTAACTGTTCTTAAAAGCAATGACATCTGCTACGCTTGGCCAGTGTAACATCATAAGTACCCATTGCCATATTACAACTTGCCGTATTAATAATCTTGTTTTCCAGAATTCAGGGAACTATTTTTTTCCCTTTCTAATGAGAGAATTCAGGGAGATCTTAACTTGTACCCTTCAACACAGACATCCACCTTATTCAAAGAAACTTTCTTGCAGAACTTTTTCTACAGAAATATATATATATAAAAGACTTACCAAAGAAATCAGTTGACAGAAATGGAGAGACAGAATTATCTAAGGTGCAAAATCCACATTAACTTCTTTCTAACGAAGCTTATGTGATAATTTCAGAAATTGTCATCTCAAATGAACAGATACACATTACGTTATAGATAAAGAATGCTAATCTCTATAAGGCTTGGGAATGTAGACTGCTACTTAGCTTAAACAAATTAAACTCATTTAGTTGTTAATAAAAATAAAATTCCAAGCCATTTTCATAAGAGAACATCAATTATTTTATTAGGCGTGTATCCGAAACCATCTCAACTATGAGTTGCTGTGAGAACGGAAATCAAATATCAAATCCAACCTAAAAGATGGCCGCTGCTCCTATGTACCATTCTACTGAAGGGTAGAATCACAACATTCTCTAAATCACTTACAAGTGCGTAAGTGTTGAAAACAGAAGAAGACAGGACATGAATGCGAGGGAATCACACATGCAGATTGCCCTTTTAAGAATAAGTTATATGAAAAATGGAGATTTGAATCATTCAAAAAGATAACATCCCAATTTTCTTCATCAGTACATTTGCATATCATCAAATAACATGAAAAGAAAAGAAAGAAAGGAAATAT
>JANZLC010000006.1:24167021-24181176 GCA_026413385.1 Erythroxylum gracilipes
TTTGTTTTAGAATAGCATGTTAGAAATTGGAAAGGTTGTATAGGATGAATTACTTGAGGTGAGGTTCAAGAGTTACCAAAAGGTAACTAGTAGCGGGCTGATATGAAGAGATGTTGCATTTTGCAAGCTTTCATAGTTGTAGAGGTTGTGTTTGGAACTCAAAGAAAAAACTGTATCGATCTAGGTAGAATTAGCTAAAGTTGTCTTCATAAAATTTTAGCTTATCTTTCTAGCTTTCTAATGCTATAAAGTATGACATTTTTCGATATCAGAGCTAGAAGTTATGATTATTTGAAGTTTGTGTTACTGCATAAGGTAGACTTTCGGGACAGCTACATTGATTGGAAATTTTAACCCTTATAGAGGCATAAATTATTTCTGAGGTTTTCATGAAAATTTTAGGTCTAGAAGTCTTCTTCAAAATGGTCTTTGAATAACCTTAATCCGATATTTCTAGTAAAAGTTATGCCCTTTTTACTAAAGCAGGTCGGAGGAAGAAAAGAGAAAAGAGGAAGTCGTGATCGCAACTTTGCGGAAATTTCGCGAAATCGCGATCGCGACGAATCGACATTGCACAGGCGGGTCGCAATTTCCCCCTAGACCTGAACACCTCTCACTCTTTTGGCCATAACTTTGTCGTCCGACCTCCAAATGATCCAATTTTTGAAGAAATAGACTCCTAACACATTCATCTATCTCTCCATAAAAATATATAGTTTTTGGTTATAATTTGGAAAAGATTTATTGAATCACAGTGAGAGGATCAGTTGAAAGAGTATGAGTTGCATATTTTTACTGAACATGCTTCAGTATTTTGAGGATATCTTGATCTGTAGAGCTCCAAATGAGTTGATTATTATTTTTAACTAAAATAGAGACATGGAGCTACAAATTATCTGAAGGAATTGAATTTTAATTCAATTTCTAAGACTTTCAATTTCTGGCTGAAAGTCAAGTATAGTGCGCAGTCTGAGTTTAATAATAGTCCAAAATGGTTGGGCTATAACTTTCATATTTCTAAACTAAATTGAATGTTTTTAGTGTCATTAGAAACTTAAGACAATGGGGAATGAATGTTCTGAAGAAGTCAAACTGAAATTCCAATTGGAAGTTTCCCAAAATCTGTTCTGAAATAGAAGAATGAGTTTGCTCAGGTTTTGTAACTCCGAATATTGGGCTTCAGAAATGGGGTCCAACACATATTTTTATGAAAGGTATGCTTATCTTAAAAATTGACCTTTTAAAACAAATATGAGCTTGATTTGAATTGCATTAGAGATGATATGGTTATTCTTGAGTGAGGAGGTTTATAAAAAAATTATGGTGGCGCATATATTTAGATATTTTTAAATATTCATATAGGGAGCTCAGCTTTAAAATTTTAACCACTTTAGGGTGAATTACAACATCAATAACAACAACAACAACAACAACAACAACAACAACAACTCAGTAGAAATTATGTAAGCCCCCAAACTATACCCTAGTAGAAATGTTACATGTCCACGAAAGTATTTGTGTTAGGTGTTATAATTGTTACATGATTATAAGTTGTATATGTTTTGAATTTTGGTTTAATCTTGAATTTTGGTTTGATAGACCATATCTAGTAACTTGGAATTAATTGGTACCATTAGAAATTTGAAGTATTAAAATGTACATTTGGACTAAGAAAAAGTCAAGTGGCGAGACAAGTTGACATCAAAATTTGGATGACTAAGCCTATAAATTGATTGACATTTGGCATAAATGATTAAGTGACAAATGGTCTAATAGAATTGTGACATTTGGCAGCCACACATGAAGACATATAGATGACTTCATTAATGAACAAGTAGCTTACCTTCATGTGTGACATATGGCCATTGTAAACCAGGACACCTTGCATCCAAAGAGTTAGGCAAGCGATGAATCATCTTTCACTTTTGATGTTTCTGCCTTCTCTCTACACTTTGCTCCTCACCATCGAAACTCTCTCCTACACTCACAAACTCCCGGATTTTGTTTTAATTTGGATCATCATCACTTGACTTCTTTGCAAGATGCTGCATCAAGGAGGTTAGATTCTGCTATCTTTTGTGCTATTGTCTTCTTGGTGTTAATATTTTCACCTTGATCTTGGAAGTGCGCTAGTTGTATGAAGGCTAGTTTATCTTGTTCTTTGAAGAAGGAACTTGAAGTTAAACATGTAAGGAAATTCTAAACTTGATAGCATAAATTAATACAAGTTCTATGATGATTGAATTGGCATAGAATATGTGTTATGATGATGATAAATGAGTGCTAGAAAAGTGATCTTTGTATGGCAAATTCTGTTTTGGTTTTGATGCATGAAAGATCATGATTTGTGAGCTACCTAATGAATGATTTTGAATTGTATTTGGACATGATTTTGATGAGGAATTGATGCATGAATAAGGTAGAATTGAAGTGAAATTGATGGACTATGATGAAGGTGTATTGAATGGAGCATGAAGGAGTTAAAATTGGAAACAAATTGAAGGCAATGTAAAATTGGAAACAAATTGAAAGCAATGGGAGAGTGAACCTTTGGTTCACTCATCCCACAATTGTGGGATTTATATGGCTCCTTTCCATAGTCGTGGGAAATGTCCTAAGATGAGAAAAGGTGGGTTTTGTGGAATCACTGGACTATACAAGGTTAAAGCACTTTATAATGGTTTAATTGGACTTAGTTAAGGTTGAAAAAGAACCTAATTTGATGCTAGATTAATTGATTGAAGGTTAAATAGGTTTTGGATTATTAATTAAGGTAGTAACTTAAGGAAGGTTTTATTTGATAACAAAGTATCTAATTTTGGAACTTATGAATTGTTAAAGGAATGAAGTATACTTATGATTGCAAATGTAATTCAAAGAACATGAGTAATGTGAATTGGATATGATTGTTTGAGAATTGGAAACTTGTGTGATTATATGTAATATGTAATGACTTAACGCTTCATTGATGTATTGATGCAAATGCTTAAATTCATAAGGCATAACGAGTTTGTTCAAGTGTGAATGAATATATTCAGTTTGAGTATAAGAAGATAAATTCATACTTATGCATTATTTCATTATCCAGTGATTCTGGAATGCGATATGTTTTGTTTTGAAACTGTCAAGTCCTAGTTGTGGGTGAATAGGCATGTCTAGAAGGGTCTGCAACTGCTTCTGTGACACTAAGTTGTCTTCTGTACTTAGACAATTCGGTGTCTTCTGTTTTTAGACACAATAGTGTCTTCTGTAACCAAGACATAAGTCTCTTCTATTATATGATACCAATCATGGTATCTTCTGTTCTGGTCTCGTTACCCACTTCTGTCAAAAGGCTTAGCAGGCTATTCTATTTTGTATTCTGATATAGATTCTGTTCTGAAGCAAGTTATGTTCAATATTGAAGCAAGTCCTGATCTAATCCGATACAAATTATGTTTTGTTTTGACACAATTATATCCTGTTCTGAGACTTTTATGTTCTGTTCTGAAGTAATGATGTTTTGTTCTGTTACTTATATGTTTTGTTCTGATGCAAAAATATTTTGTTCTGATGAATTATATTCTGTTCTGATGCAAATAATGTTTGGATTATGCTTAATTTGAACAATTAAAGATTGCTTATGATATGATCTGATTCAATGAAAGTGAATGCTAAACAACTGTTGAAAGCAATCGCCAATTTATATCTTATTTAGTTATTCCTCATTAAGTTATATGCTTAGCAAGGTGGTTTTGCCTCCGTGTAGATTCTGATAAGAAGATTTGAGACTAGGACAAAGACAATTTCAGAGGCCAAAGAAGGATGTGTTATATTTTGGAAGATATATGTTTGAGTTTGTTTTTAAGTTGTATCTAATGTTATGAGACATATTTGTATTTTCATGTAAATGGTTTGTAATAACTATAATATTGGATGGATTTGAATTTAAAGGCATGTATTTTGAAATATATATACAATGTGTATAATGTATTTTGTTTGTTTATGTCAACAACTTATGAATGTGAAGTATGTTGCCTTATTTTTAAGGAATTTCTGAAATATCTTGGTATGATTTAGATATGTTTCGTGTGGCGTTTGTTATCCTCTTAGGGGGTATGGGGTGTTACAAATTCTGCTAAGTTGTAGAGTTTAGGGAGATTCAGAAGTACACAACCTTACCCTTAACTAGCAAAGAGGTTGTTTTCGATAAAACTACAAAAAAGGAGAAAATATTAAAAAATAGTTTTTGAGAACTGTTTGAAAAAAATAAAAGCTAAAAATATAAACAAATAACTACATAAAAATAAAAATAAAATAAGAATAAAGAAATTAAAAATCAACGTAAAAATAAAGAAATAAATATAATTAATAATTAATTAAATTATATAAAAGGAATATAAAATATAATCATAATAAATAACAAAATAAAGATAAAAAGAATAAAGAATAAATTAAAGATAAAATAAGTAAATAAATAAATAGATAATAAAGAAGACAAATAAATAAATAAACAATTAAAAAAATAAACTAGAATGATTAAGGGGAAAGTATTACATATAGAAGTGTTTAGGCTAAATATAAGACACAATAGTCGAAGGAAAAGGTTCAAAAGACCTTTGAAAAAAAGAAAATGACCTCTTTAAGTAAGATCCTTTACCCATATCCTAGTTTGCCAAAGTTTCCTAGGCTTAGTCCTTAATAAGATCTAGCATAGCCATATCATTCTTAATCACCTCCCCTCAATTCTTCTTATGTCTTCCTCTTACAGTAACTAAATACAATATTCTTGCATCTTCTCATTGAGGCATCAAGATGTCTCCTTTTAATATGTCTGAACCACTTAAACCTTGTCTCCCTTAATTTACCATCCATGTCAACCAACTTCAATTTGTCTCTTACCACTGCATTCTTAACCTCATCTCTTTATGTTAGGTTACACATCCAACAGAGCATCCTTATCTTCGCCACTATTAATTGATAACTAGTACATATTTGATGGACCAACACATCGTCCTATAGAGCATGGACGACCTATTTGATATGGTGAATTATGTTTTCGTCTATCTCACCATTACTTTGGATGATAGACCCAAGGTACTTAAACAATCTTTCTATGGTATAACTTCTGAACGAATCTTTATCTTCACATTATATATCATCCTATGGCCCAAAAAGTTATATTCTATGACTCAGTATTAGTCATGCTTAATTTAAAGCCTTTTGACTCTAGCGTATCCCTCAAAAGTTCTAATTTGATGTTGACACCATAATTTGCCTCATCCACTAAAATAATGTCATTAGCAAACGACATATACTAAGGCACATCCACTTGGATATTCTTGATGAGTTCATTCATCACTATTACATACAGGAAGGGGCTCAATGAGGATCCTTAGTGTAGCCTAATATTGATAAATGTTTTGTATCTCTTTATGTTGTCATTACTCTAGTCTAAACACCTTCATATATATCATTAATAACCTGTATACAGGTAATAGAGACTCCCTTAACTTCTAAACACTTCCACATGACTCACCTATGTAACCTATCATAAGCCTTCTCTAACTTAATAAAAACCATGTGGAAGTCCTGCTGGCTTTCCCTGTAATATTTCAATAATCTTCTTTAAGTCAATGAAAACCATTATATGATACCAAATTGGTTCTTCAATATAGGTGCACCATTTCTCACTCTCTTCTCAATCACCCTCTCCAATAATTTCATGGTGTGACTAATAGTTTGATGCTTCTATAGTTGTTACAACTTTGTATATCTCCTTTGTTCTTGTATAGAGAAATGAGTGTAAAATTAAGTCTCCACTTATTTGACATTTTAGCATACTTAAGGATCATATAAAAAAGCTTGGATAAGTAAGTAAGATCCTCTTCTCCTAGGCTCTTCTGTACCTCTATGGGTTGCTCATTAGGTCATATTACCCTTCCACTCTTTGTCTCTCTCAAAACTCAATTAAATTATTCTCTTGTGATCTACTAACAATAAGTGAAGTTAAGATATTTCTCATAAATGCTAAGATCACCCAATAAGATTTCATCTCTACCTTTATTAAAATGGCTACAAAAGTATCTTTACATCTTCTCTTGATGTCATTTTCATCCACGAGCACCCATCCTGCGTCATCTTTTATACAATAAACTTGATTCGCTTTCTGTTCTTTAGCTTTCATTAACTTAAATATATCTCTTTCTCCATATTTAGTTTCCAATCATTGGTATAATTTCCCGTAAGATCTATTTTTGGCTTCTGAGGCTATCTTCTTTGCCTTTTTCTTTGCTAATTTGTAACTTTATCTATTAACTATCCTTTTTACATTTGTGATGTTATCAAATAGAGATTTATAAGCAACCTTCTTGATCTTCACCTTTTCATGTAAATCTTCATTCCACCACAAAGACTCCATCTTACTACCCCTAGGCCCTTTAGAAACTCCTAAGATTTTCTTAGTTGCATTCTTTAAAAGAGTTGTTACTCTCTTCCACATCTATTTAACATCTTCTTCTAGTTTTAATTCTTCTCTAGACATTACTCTATCCCTAAGTTATTCTAAAGTATCTCCTTTTATATTTCACCATCTAACTCTAGTAAATCTTCGAGGACTTCTCTTTTTGCTCCAACCCTTAATTATAAGATCCATAACCAATAATTTATGTTGAGTTGATAAGTATGCATTAGGTATCACCTTGCAATCCTTGCAACTAAGTCCAATGCTCAACTTTGCAAGGAAGTAGTCAATTTGAGTCTTTACAGTTCTTCTCTTAAAAGTCACTTGGTGCTTTTTTTAAAAAAAATGAGATGGCTACCACCAAATCAAATGTTACCACATAACAAAGCAGTCTCGTTGTCATTCCTATCTCTATACATAAAACCCCCATAAACAAATAATTACCCATCTGAAGTTAGCCTTATAGTCATTAAAGTCTTCTCCTAAGATAACTTTTCTCATGAGGGAGAATCTGTTGAATCACCTTATCTAAGCCTTCACAAAATTGGCAACGCTTAAAATGTTCTTCCAACCCTAGTTGAGGTGTACATGCATATGTCACATTGAGAACAGAAACAAAAATTGGAGCTTAGAAAAAAACAAATAAAAGGAAATAAATAACAACAGTTAAAAGGAAGAGCAAAAGCAATCCCAAAACATAATAATTGGTGCAAATAAATATTTATATATACATCTAAAAATAAGATTTAACGTTGCTATTGTGGACATTAACAATTCTAGACAACAAAAATAGGCAACTACTAGAGTAGTTAAAAATAGTAATTAAATAAACCCTACTAATACAACACTAGGAAATAACTAGCAAAAATAAAAAGGAGGAAAGAAAGTAATCAAAATATATAAATATATCTAAAAGAAATTGAAGCATGTAATAGCTAGTTGGGCAGAAATTTCCAAACCCTAAATCGACGCTTAAGAAAGAAAGACAGTGAAAAGCAAAAATGCAAACCCTGCAATTTGAAACTCTAACTAAAAAATATGAATAATGCAATAAATGTACTCATTCAAACAAGAACAAATCACCTATGAACAAATATTCTCTTCTCTTATAAAAAAATTTAAAGTGCCTATAACTCGGTGCTAAATAATTTCAAATCAAAAATTAGTTTCTTATTAAAGAAAATATTTTAGCAATAGAACTACAAGCAAATATTGATCAAATGGAGCTACAGGGAAAAAACAGAGGAAAGGATCAACAAGCCATAACTAACTAACTGAATCGGAAACCTTAACACAAGTAGAATAACAACATTTAAATTGGAACCACCAAACACAATTAAAAACAATAACTAAAAGTAAGATGAGCATTCCAAAAACCAAAAAAAAATCAATCAAGTCTATTTTATATGCAGAGCTAAGCTCGACTCTAGTAAAGAGAAGTACAGAACACAATCAAAGGCTAATTCAGTAAAAATTAGATCTTGATAATAGAAAATCAGTGTTTGAAGCCAAATCCACTATAAATCCAAACAAACCAAAGAGATCCATGTGAAAAAAAAAAAGAGAGATTGTAAATGGAAAAAATTGCAAACAATAAAGGGTAAAAAGCACCTATCTTAAAGGATTAAGAACTTGAAGTAACCTTTAGTTTTACATTGAAAAAAAAGGTGGGGTATAGAGGCACTGCAATAAGAGAGCTTCCTGCAGCTAACCCTTTTATGGAGAAAGATAAAATGCTTCAATTTAGAAACCCAAAATCTAGGGTTTTGGGGTTATAAGTGAAAGAAAAATACAATACTCACTTTAGGGTGAACTGGAATTCAAAATTGGGTAAGAGAAATGTGATAAAGTTTAGGCTAGGTGAAAATCTATATAAGATGCCATTTAATGATTTGGAATACAATGTGGGTTTTGTACACTAGTATGGAGCCAGAGAAGTATAAAAGTGTTTTCATTGAAATCTTATATGAGCTCAATAACTAAGAAATTTTACAGTTCAATTTTGAGAGAAATGAGCATGTATCCATCAAAGAATAAAAGTGCTCGTATCCTTCTCCTATCCTTAGATATTTATATAGGGTATTTTATATACAATTACCGGGAGGACAAAGAGCAATGAAGTGGTGACTCTTATTGTTATATTTTATCTGTGGTGCATAATAAAGCAACAATATTGTAACCTAGGTTATTGCTTTGTCAAACATTTGGAACAGATAGACACTAGGAAGAAAGGGAGACTTTTATGGAGGTACTTTCTTGATTAGGTTGGTGAAGAACCTAAGTAGATTTGACACTCTTCTAAAGATGACCATAGGTTGTCACATGACTACAATTAACCTAGATATGTTAAGGTTCATGAGGTTAGCTAGGAAAGTTAACAAAGCAAACATCTTGGTGGAGAGATAGAAAGAGAGGGAGGCTAGAGTCGAGGAGCGGGAAAGAACATAGCCCCATGCAAAAGTGGAGGTACCTCAAAAGGAAATGGCATAGGAGAGTAGAAATGTCTAGCCTACAATGTAATAGTTATTATGGGAGAAAATTGACATAACTATTATTGATCTAAAAAATGAGTAGCAAAGTTATATTTCTATATTATGTAGAATACAACATAAATTAAAGAAGCATATATGATATTTGAGATGGATGAGCATCAACTATTTGACTACTTTTAAAGTACTCTGAGTAGCCTCCATAGCCTTCGATGATTCCTAACAAGGATAATGATCGTGATGATGATCCCATTTTCCCTTTATACTCCCTAATTATGTGTTTTATTTTTATATATGTTTTGTCATTTATTTTAATTTAATACTTTATTTTAGGTATTTTGATTTTATTTTCTTTCGAATTTTATTGTTATTGTGTTTTCATTTATTTGAACTTATTGCTTGGTATAAATAATTTCTAAATGTTGATCAATATTAACATTGGACAATGAACAACAAATAGGGGCTAGAATAAATTATTTGTATTGATGGCTAGGTATAAATAATTCCAATAATGTTGAAAGATAATTTGTATAATGATATTTTTGTATAATGTAGGTATAAAAATAAAATAAATTATAAAATTTTATGAATAAGTGAGCATAAAAAATTTCACTCCATTGGTTTTAACCTAAGTGAAAAGGTTGAAGTTAAAGAGTAATGCTAGTAGCCTTTGAAACAATAACGTAACTGAGTAACTAAAAGCATTCATAATGAGGTATTTATTTTTGAATCAAAAGGATTTTCAAACAAGTCTCTAAATACTCCTTTGTTAATTAAAAATGTAATGTTTCTTTTGTTAATTTGAGTTATTAAAATGTTTAAAAGTTTAGGTATTTCGCTCATATATGTCTACTTTAAGCATTAGGTTGGGTTTTGTAGATTAAGTTGATGTTTGAAGGACTGCTAAGTGATTGAATTGATTTGCTTAAGGATAAGCAAATGATTAAGTTAGGGATATTTCATGTGCATGAAAATGCATATATTTCTTAAGTATTCTACTTAATTCTAATGCTAAATTGCCTTATTTTACTTAGTTTTTTATGCACATATTTTCTTAAGTATTTTACTTAATTGTAATGTTAGATTACCTTGTTTTACTTAGTTTTTATATATTTGCAAATAATTGTACAAAGTGGACCTTAGGATGATATTATTCAAGAATTAAAAGTCATTCCAAGCAAAATCATGAAGAAAATACAATTCTTTAAGGAATACAGCCTGACTTATACATATGTGCCCACTTTTGTCCTAAATGGATTAACTACAACAACTAATACGATATGAGCTGCAACTGCGTAGGAGATTATAAACAAGTAAAAAAGAAACAAGAAGATCCATATTTTAGTGACAGATTTATGCCAGAAGCCATGTATCAATTTCAAGAAAAATAGTCCATGATATGGGTCATAGTCATGTCTAGATAGAGCAAAACCCTAATTTTGGAGAACTTTAGCCAAATTTTAAAGAGAACACATGCTAGAGACATCTTTTTCTTTCCAAAAGTTAAGATTAGTTATCGAGAAGAGTTATTTTTTCATTAAAGAATCAGGGGGTGAACACTTTGCTATGTATAGGGAAAAACCTAAAGATTATTTTGTATAAATTGATTTAATTTAATTTATGATATGAGATATATTTCTATTAACTATTTTTTGTTGATCTTAATGTTGATTTATTCGTGTCGATGTCTAAATTTTAATTAAATTCACTTACGAACCATTGGAGAGATTATGTTTATAAGTAACCTATAGTTTAAGTAAATGGGTTTAAAGAAGGTGCTTAAGAGAGACCACCAATTGATCTTCCTAGGCGAAACCGTTTATGATTTAATAAAGTTTAGTACATTTAGAGGGGTGTTAGCAACTGTAGAAATATAGGCTAACCAATCAGATAGTATATAGCTCTAAATCGAGAGACTACAATTTTAGTTTCTAAAAGATTATGCTGGTCGAAAAAATTTATCAAATCTAGATTAATTGAATCATAAAGTCAAAAATACTACTAGGGAAAGTATCAATCTAAATATAGCTATTCGAATGAAATTTCTTTTAGCCAATTATCTTATCATTTAATATTGACATTGTTTAGGTTTTGGTTACGCTTTTATTATTCAAAACCTATAAAAAACATATTTTTTATTAATTAATGTTGGACTAGTTATTATATGCTAGGTTTTCTGATCCGTATCGCTTCTTTTTTATTTTTTGTATCTACTTACCATTACTTTTGTTGGGTGATAGATTTGTAATAGGAAAAACTTTAGTAGTGTACATACATATAAGCAAAGCATGGTTATGGAATCCCCATCATTAACTAATACAACATTAAGTTCAAATGCTCATAATGTGGTTTACTATTATGAGTTAAACAACCCATTAAAAACTTCAGGGAGTGATCATAACCTAAGGAACATATTTTATGGATGCCCCAATTTTTCGATGAATTATTTACTATTTTTCTGCTTATTAAAGAATATTGTTTCTAATGTAAAAATTATGGCCCAATTCATTTGCAAGTTTGGAGAATTGATTTTTAGGTAGTACGATGACAAATTTAATAAGAAGGTTATTGAAGTAATTTATAAATTGAGGAATGAAGAAGTTATATTGACGAAGACACTTAAAATAAGCACAACCAAAGTTGATTATTATTTTGAACTAAAAAAAACAAAGGGATTAAGGGATAAATAAATATTGTTGATAATCGGGCCCCTGGGTCAATGGTTCAGGCCAGGGTTGATCGTGCCTCAAGTCAAGCCTTAACCCTAGTTGTCTTGAAAAAATCAGGCCTTGGCTGCCCAAGCCTGGCCCGACCCAAAGCCTGACCTTTATATGCAAAATGTCATTATTTTGGCATTTTTAAATTAAAAAATTAGGCCCATTCTGAATTTTTTAGAAATTAAAATACAAAACGACGCCTTTTTGCTTATAAAGGTCGGGCCTCAGGCTGGACCAGGTCTAGGTAGCCAGAGCCTAAATCCAACTCGAGGCCTAATTTTTCAGAAAAACTGAGCCCGAGGCCCAGCCAACCTGGGCCTAACTCATTGACTTAAGGTCAGGGTGGGCAGGGCAGGGCTAGACTCAATCCCAGTTGCCATCCCTAGTCGATTCACATCCAATTTAGTTAAGAAATTTGGTTTATGAACTATCAATGGATGATTCAGTTATTAGACTCATTGAATTTTACTATGATAATACTTAACCAAAAAAAATTTCCTATGATAATCTTTTTAAAGTGTTGTTAGTAAAAAAATAAAAATATCACAAATATAAGCATTTGAAAATCGAATATTTGACCATAAATGAATTCATACATGAAGATGGAATTATAGTGAAGTATCTTTTAATTGAGCATATACTAGTCGATCCTCAGACTAAAGAACTTTACCTAACTATTTTTTATAGACATGTCTGCTGTATGGGTATTTTGAAATCCTCTTATACTATTAGTAAGAGATTATTATATTTTTGCTTTAGATTTAATTATCTTTTCATATATTGTGACTACATTATTCATATATTGATTATCATCATTTTGTTCGCACTCCATACATATTATTTAGTATTGACATGATACGTATAGAAAGTTTTAACATTTATGTCATTCTTAAGCATATTATAAGTCATTAGGAATATATACAGTCTGACCTTGATTCTCTATCTATTGACACATTCAGCTATCTTGAGATATTGATAGGTTTATGAGACATAAGGTGATATCAGTTTTAATCTCATAAAGATTTTCTTTAATACAATCTAAGATACACTGATAAAAGACACATTTTTCTATTGCAATTTAGTATAAAGTTCAAATAAATCAAGATCGATAAACAAGATATGGTACATTATAGATCATTTAGGTACTACTATTATTTGTCATAATCTATTTTCTCATTTGTGTTAGTAAGGTTAGATATTCATGATTATATTGGATCTGTATTGCATACAATACATGATTATGATATCTTTTCATATCAAAGCCTTGGGACCAAGTAATTAACTTTGATTATCTTTAGACAATATATTTTATAAAGGTCGATTGATACATCATTATTTTTATTCTCTTATCCTTTTATTATTTTTTCCTTATTACAAATATAGTAACTATTATTTGTATAAAGAGAGAATTTTGGAAGTTTATTCCTATTGCATATTTATTAATTACTATTTTCAAAAACTAAGGCTAAGAAAATTAATTTTTAATTTGATGAAAATATAACAAATTGGTCCAATAAATGATATAATCAAATGGGTTGAAATCTAATAAAAATAACACCTTATCAATATGGACCAGGTTCTAATTAGGCTTATGAAGGGGAAGTCTAACAAATTTAGTATAAATAGCTACTAGTTTCCTTCTCATACTTAAGTAAGTTTTTACAAATATTCAGTTTTTCCTAACCTGCTAAGAGATTTGTGCATCAAGAAAGGTGTATAAAGATTTTATATACTTGATTTTAAGCAATTTTTGTTAAGGATAATTTAGAGTTTCAACAGCACATTCAAAGGTTGATGTTACTCAAACAAAAATGGATAATAAAACAAGTCTCACATTATCTCATTTAATACAAATTCATAGTTAATCATGACCTAATCAATTAAGTTTATGTTATGTTTAACATGATTAAATATTAACGTAGTAACAATAGCAATGTTCTCATATATAAACTTAATTTTGGCAAAAACTTAAAATCAATGTATATTTCCCAACCATATTATGAAATTCTTACGTTATTGACTTCACTTTTAATAATCTCATAACTTTCACTCACACCTTAGTTTCTCTTTAATCAGGTCCACTATCTACATGAATTATTTTAACAAAGAAAAGATAATGTCAGTGATCACATTTTAAGCTAAAATTATGCAAATAAACTATACAAAGTTGTTGGCAAAAACCCAAAAACATAATCAAGCTAAACACTAGCTAATCAAAACCAAAACATTCACTCCTTTTATGATAATAGGAATGAATATGACACATGTTAACGAACTTTACCTTAATTAGCTAGTGAAGAGGATAAAAAACAAGGGCAGAGTTGCATTGATACAAATGTTTGGATTTATTAGCGTGTCAATAAAACGTAAAGTTTAGTAAAATGTCAAATGTTTCTCATTACAACTTGGTTGGGTCGGTTATATTAGGCCTGGGCTCGGTCATAACAACCCGTGGGCCGATCGATCCATATTCTCCAAAGCCCATCAGCAGGAGAAACCTTTCCATG
>JANZLC010000006.1:24188679-24213777 GCA_026413385.1 Erythroxylum gracilipes
ATATTATTATTTTTAAAGTTATAAACTTAATTTTTGTAGAATTATATATCTAAAATTTAAATTCCTATAAGAATATTGAACAAAACACTAAGATATATAATATTCATACCTTTTTTTAAGTCATGTACTAATAAGTCATTTTACACACAAAAAGTTAATATTAAACAGCTAATTTTACTAAACATCTCTAACAAACAGCTAATGCAATCTGCTGGTCAAATCAACTGATAGAATCAGCTATCAGCTAACAGCTAATGCAATCAGCTATTTGCCAAACAGGGCTATTGTATCTAACTAATTATCATCATCGATACCTTCTTAAATTATGGGAGTTCCTTTTTTGACACATTTTGTATCTAATCAATATTCATCCTTTACTTTGGGTATGAAGCAGCCTTAAATTTTTGGGCTAGTTGTTTCGTCTTATGAGGTGCCTGCAAACTAACGAGTAGATTAATTATTGGATCCACTGATAGATACCATAATTTAATACCAAATGAAAAATATTCTTCTTACTAGAGTGAAAGGTGGAGTTTTTGGATATATTTATTGCACTTTAATTGTAACATCACAACATTTATTGCTCTTGTGTTGTGGCCTAATTCATAGAGATTTTTTTTTCATCTATAACGTCTCCTTGTAGACTTCCATAACTGCAATATATTAAGCCTCTGTGGTTGAAAGTGTCGCACACTTTTAGAGCTTTAACTTCCACGACAGAGTCGCCGCTGTAAAATTTGTCACGTATCATGATATTAACTTTTCAGAATCAATATCTCCGATCAATAGGGGTAAATCCAAAAGTCACTTTTTTTTTAATATTTACATTAGGTTTCTCAGTTTAGTTGAACTAATCCTAAGCCCTAAGATCCTATTCTAAAAATCTTAGAGGAGATAAATTTGGACTCTAAAATTTCTCAAGTTCTTACGTAGCCTGTATACTTCCGCGCATAAAGAGCTATCACATACTTGATTAATCGACTGCTGATTAATCACTGGCCCACCCTGCTCAACATCAGGTTCCAGTAACTATTGAATTCCCTAATAGCTTTAACTTTCATCCTGCTGTTTAAAGCGAGACGTCTATAATTAATTCGATAAAAAGCTTTACCCAAAAAAGTTAGAGAATCATCTATTAGACCAGTTGGGTCACTCTTCATTGTCCCAAAAGTCACTAATTTAAAGATTTGAAAAGAGGAAAATTTAAAATTTTCATCATATATTGTCTAAACTATAAAGTTCTAATCGGGTACATGTACGGCGCGGGCTTTTTTTTTTTCCCCCTCGCTAATATACATTCAGTGTCGGAGCTGTTATAGGCGCATTTTTGTGTTCAAATAAACCAGAAAGGAACAAAAGGAAAGTTCGATGGAGGATGGTAAAGGAGGAGAGAGCAGCCTGTTCCCTCTGGTTGGAGGCTCAGCCTCAGCTTCCACTACTCAATCAAATTCACAGTGGCTTTGCAACCCTAGCTTCACCACCGATGTCTCCGTCATTGACCAAGTCATCTCCTCTCTCCGCCGCCAGTCGGAGGAATCTGACAGTGATTCCGATCAACCGCAGCCGTCCTCAACTTCATACTACCAGTTATTAGACGACGAAGAAGAAAGAGAAGCAAAAGCAGAATTGGATGTCGGAATACATTCTGATTCTGATTCCGATACGAACAAGACGAAGAGGAAGAAACATTCAAGAAAAAAGAGGAAGAAGAAGAGATCGAAAGACGACGGTGACTTCACTTCCAGAAATTCTAGCGTTAGGGCCTGGGCCGATTCTGATATCAAACCTCCTAAGGATTATTACTTTGATACCCATGGAGATCATGATAATCTCGTTTATGGATGCCTCTACAGGTACCCTTTTTTATTTTAGCATTTCTCTCTGTAATTGTTTTGAAGAGAATACTTCTGTTCCACATTTACATGTTTGAAGTTTCAGTGATGGGATTATGTGGTTGAACATTTATCGTTTTGACTAGAATAATTATCGTTCTGAAAATCCAACAAATCTCTTGCATGAAGTTTGCTTTCTTTAGTTACCACTTGTTTTATTTGTTGTTATTTTTATGGTTTTAATCTTGAACTTACTGCCAACTCTTCATTGAATGCAGAATGGACATTCCGCGATACAAGCCATATAATTCCAGAAAACAATCCGGGTTCGATTTTCAAGGGCTATATCGTGTCAATCACAGAAGTTCGGTCTTTGATAGAGATGGCGATGTTGATGTTTTGGACTCCAAATTAAAATCTTCTGGTCGTTATTGGTCTGCAAAGAATGCTGCTCTTGAACGCCATAAGAACTTGAAGCGCCTTCACCTTTTTGCGTCCAATGAGCCTGCAGTTATAGGATCACAGGATTTCATTCCTTTGTTAGATATGGAAACCTCCCGAGTATCTGGCCATCAATCTTTATGCTCAAATGCTTCAAGTTTTGAAGAATCTTGGGAAGATGAAGTCCTACGGAAAACACGTGAATTTAACAAATTAACAAGGGAACATCCTCAAGATGTAAAAGTTTGGCTTGATTTTGCCGAATTCCAAGACAGGGTTGCTAGTATGCAACCTCAGAAAGGTGCTCGTATTCAGATGCTTGAAAAGAAAATTAGTATTCTTGAAAAAGCCACCGAGATGAACCCTGACGATGAGGATTTGTTGGTTTATCTTATGAAGGCTTACCAGCAGAGAGATAGTATTGATGTGCTAATTGGGAGGTGGGAAAAAGTATTGATGCGTCATTCAGGGAGTTACAAGCTGTGGAAAGAGTATTTGCATATTCTTCAAGGGGAATTCTCAAGATTCAAGGTTTCAGAAATGAGAAGAATGTATGGTCATGCTATTCAAGCTTTATCCACCGCATGCAGCAAGCAGTATAGGCAGGTTCTTATCCAATTATTCTTCACATAAGGTCACCTTGTGACTTCTTTATACGCATCCAGTTATCTTCTCCAATGGTACTTTGTGCTTGTTTATTTAGGAGTGAAAAGTTGCATCTTGTACTAAGGTATTCATGCATGCAATATAGAAACTGTTCTGATTTTGATTGTGGTGTATACGCTTGTCTTTTACTCTATGGCTACCATTTCTTTTTCTGGAATTTGTTAGCAAAGTGATGTGAATCAATTGACATTACATATCAAGTCTGCTCTCTCTCTCTCTCTCTCCAAGTGACTTGTGGTACTAGGCATTTAATTATTGATTTTGTTTGGTGATGGGCAACCAACATGACATAAAATTGTTAGGGTACATCCTCTTTATTCTTGTTCATTTCTTTTTGTCCTGGAAGCTTGATTATATGTCCTGACTGTCAACTTATTCCTTTGTGTACTTTTTAAGTCATTAGTTTATCAATGTTCAAAAGAATCCTGAAGTATTATCACATTTTATGGATGCAGGCTTACCAAAATGCTAAGCCTTCTTCTGTGGATCCTGCTGTAGTTCATCTAGAACTTGGTCTCGTTGATATATTTCTTAGTCTCTGCAGATTTGAGTGGCAGGCTGGCTACCGGGAACTGGCGACTGCATTATTTCAGGCTGAGATCGAGTATAGCTTATTTTGTCCTTCATTACTTTTGAGTGAGGGTGGTAAACTTAGACTATTTGAACATTTCTGGAATACTGATGGTCCTAGAGTTGGAGAAGAAGGAGCCATTGGTTGGTCTTCGTGGTTGGAGAAAGAGGAGGAGAATAGGCAAAGAATGATTAAAGAAGAGACATTACTCGATGAGGACAGAGGTGGTTGGACTGGTTGGTCAGAGCCACTATCCAAACATAAGGAATTGGATAAGAATTCAGAGGATGTAAACAACCGTGACATGGAAATTGAGGAGGCTCATGAAGAGTTTGAAGAGGAAACTGTGAAACAGGAAGAGGATACGGAATCCATGCTGAAATTACTTGGAATTGATGTGGATGTTGGGGCTATCAATGAGGTCAAAGACACTTTGACTTGGGCCAAATGGTCGCA
The DNA here is from genome assembly GCA_026413385.1 of Erythroxylum gracilipes. Lineage (NCBI taxonomy): Eukaryota > Viridiplantae > Streptophyta > Magnoliopsida > Malpighiales > Erythroxylaceae > Erythroxylum > Erythroxylum gracilipes. Next base: position 24,192,646 of record JANZLC010000006.1, read on the forward strand.
AGAGGAGCTATTGAGAGACTGTAATCAATGGATGCCTGTTCGCAACAAATCTTGCGGTCTTTCTTTCTTTCCCCTTCTCTCTCTCCTTTGTGGCATATGCTTACAACTTTTTTCAAAATAGACAAACTTTCATTTTGATTTGATGCAATTACTCTCTTGAAGAGATTGTAACTATGATTAGGTGCATATTTGCACTGTTTGTACTCGTTAGTTGTCTTATTTGACAAAAAATAACCTTGAAACAGGTAAGGCCTCTCAAGGTGACGAATCATTGGATGGGGAAACTGACGAACAGGTTCTGAGAGTTGTATTATTTGAAGATGTCAGTGAGTACCTTTTCTCATTATTCTCAGAAGAGGCCAGGCTATCACTGCTGTTGCAATTTATTGAATTCTTTGGTGGTGACGTGTCCCATAGGTATCCACACTTTTCCTTTTTCTTTTTTGAAGGCAGAAAGATTGTCATGTTCACTTTTATCCATTTTCGTGTAATTGATTCCTTGTGATTTCCCTGCATTGATTATGGTGTGTGAAATCTTATGAGATTTAAACAATTTTTGGTATAATCTTTAAAATAATATATTAATGCTGGTTAATTACTTGTTTGATGGCATGTACTTATTTTTTGGGGTCTGAATTATGGGCATGTTTTTTGTAAAGAATATCCCCACGTTCAAAATCAATTGTTCCTAGGTTCTTTGAAACAGCTACCATTGCCAAGAGTTACAATTTGATTGGTTTTGTTTTAGATCGATAACCTGGTAGGGATATGTTTTTATGGTACTCATACATTACAGACAATAATTTTATGGTCCTACATACTTTTCTTTTCTTATTTCAGACTTCTTAAATTTTTCTATTGCTAGTCTTTTCGATGTTTGAAATATTGTAAAAAATTATGTTGATATTTCTAATCACTTAATTGTATCATCAAATTTATAGATTTAAAAGGACTCTGTTAAAGGAAGTTTTTGGAGTAAGAGGAAACATAAAACCAACATAAAACTAAGTCAGATAGGGAGACGGATAAATATATATTTTAGGAGATTGAAGGGGGTAATATTTCTCAATAATACAGTGATAGAACTAGAAAAATTTAAGTAGGAAGACTGAATGAAAAAAATTAGGAGGACCAAAATTTCCTTAACATGTTGAAATACCCAAATTGTAGCTTCATCTGCATACCGATTCAAAGATAATTTATTGGCCCTTCTTTTTTTCCCCCCTCTCTTTCCTGGTTGCATTTCTATTCCATGAGGTTGTTAACCCATGCTTGCTAGGTATTTGGATGTTTAAAGCCATGTTTATCTTTGCTTTTCACTATTGATTATACCATCCTCTTCGTGCATTTTTTCTTTTCATGATATATGTGTAACACACTAGTCACTAGCTCTTTTATTTCTGCAGGGTTTGCACAAACAGTTCAAGTTGGACAGAAAATATTCTTAGTGTTGAAGTGTTGCCAAATTCTATATTACGAAATCTGAGAAGAGTTGATAGTATTTCAGTAAATTCAGAAAACAGTTCCAGGGGTAATAATTTGGGGTTTCTACTGCACAGCACTTATGACAGCTCTAAGAGAACTGATATGATGGGGTTTCTCCGTAATGCAATCTTACTTTGTTTAACTGCTTTTCCACGTAATCACATTTTGGAGGAGGCTGCTCTTGTAGCTGAAGAATTATCCGTTACAAAAGCAGATTCTTCTACCCCATGTCGATCACTGGCGAAGTCCCTCTTGAAAAGTGATAGACAGGTATTGCTTTCAATATGTTACAAATTTTAATTTGAAACAGGATTTATCAGTGCATGCTGCACAAACTCGTGATTCTTTTTGCGAACTTCATGGTTTATTGGGTGTTGCTGGACACTAAAGGATCTGCAAGGTCAGCACATATGTTTCTTAATTAGGCTTAGATGATTCAACTGGTTGATCATACTTCCTGCATGAAAAGACTGAAATAAGATTCAATTGGGCGCTCCGCTGATGAATATATGCTACATGCGAGTGCTGCATAGGATGTCAGATGGTAGCAATAATTGAATTTCCAGGTCTTAAGCTTGTGGTTCTTGTTTTTTTCAGCATGTGTATTTGATGCTTTTGTCTCTTATGCCTAATTCAGTCTTTTTTATTAAATCTGTTGATACATCTCCATGTGCAAATTGCAACCTTTAACTGGATTCTCAGGGTAGTATAAGATAAAGATAATAGACGAGGATGAAAGGCAAGAAGACTTTTAGGATGAGGGTTATTGAACAAAGTAAGAACACCTCAAGAAAGGATTGTACTTGAAAATTGAACTTTCTATGCCCTTCAAAGGCAAGGATGGTGATCAGAATCCAAGGGATAGCGTTGCTTTTTCACTGCGGAAGAGAGAAAACAGGATGATTTATACATCTATCAGTTATGATCCCGTGATTGTGGTTTCTTGGCATGTATTTGGTCTATCCCATTAAGCATCCTCACCTCCATTGGAGTGACCTGATGATGAAGAATTGAGATGAAAATAAACCTATAGTAATTCAAATGGAGCAAAGAAATTGGAAAGGTTGAGTTGCATTCATGTGAATGTTGTCAGGAGCTTTTGATTTGTTAAAATGTGTTGGATATTTAATATTCCATTCAAAATGAATTATTGTCATTTGCCTGCATGAATAGATGTTTGTAAAGCAGAAAAAAATTCTGAGATAGTGTCTTTGTGATGATATTCAAGAATCCAACAACAGGAAGTGACAAATAACATTTAGGAATACTTGTGGAATTAATAGCCAACATTCTAATATAATAGCTTAATTTAATATAGTTTGAGCTCCAAGGTATTTTAAGTACTTACAGTGCTTTCTGCACCAAGTTAAGAACTCCCTTAATCCCATATCTTCCTGCTTCAGATCGACATAAGATCATGTGACTCAGTAGTCTGTGGGGCTCACTTGAGTGAGCACTAATGTAGCTTAATGAGTTTTGCAGTGAAAACAACAAACTTCAGTTGGTGAACTTGTTTTTTCTGGTTTCGTTTTGGTTTCTGTAGTGAGTTGAACCATGAAGCGAGAGAACGCAAACAAAAGGAAGATTCTTTTACTTATATACAATTGCCATTCATGCATTAGGTACAATATATCTAACCGTTGTGACTCTTACTAGAACTCAAAAATGTTTGCCTCTCAGAGCCTCTTCTTGCTTCAAACCTGAGGAAATCAAAATACCAAACTGGTGCATTATTACTGCAATATCATTTATGTTTCTAATGGACACAGTATAATTACTGCAATATCGTTCAAAATCCTTAAATTCTGCTTCTAATGTGCTTACTATCATTTATGTTTCATTAATACATTTGTTGGACTTGAATGATTGAAGCCTACAACAAGTACTGAGGTTTTGCAGGATGTTTTGTTTGTGAGAATATGATTTTTGGGTGATTCGTTGCTGGAAATATGATTGCTGTTTATTGTTATTAGGAATAATAGGTTTTCCTTATCAAAGGGAAAGGGGAGAGATAATTGTGAATTCAGCATAATTGATTGATTTTTGACATAGGATGTGCTGCTATGTGGGGTTTATGCCCGAAGAGAAGCTGTTTATGGTAACATTGTCCATGCAAGAAGAGTCTTTGATATGGCGTTGTCATCTGTTGAAGGGCTTCCTCAGGTAAGATGACCATCTTTTTGTATGAACTTGCATTATTTCTTCAAGAGATGCTCCATTTTCTCTGAAAATGTTATTCTCCTTTGGTTTGTATTTGCATATTGTTAATTTGTGCTCATTGTTCTGTTGGTTTCTCCAAGCCTAGAACTAAGATTTTCGTGGCAACTTTTGCAGGAAAATTTTTCTCTCCCTTTACCATGAGGTTACTGGGTATATCGGGAACTTTTGTTGAGGACTTATTAAATTCTTAAGTTGCTTTGAGATCTTTCTGATGTAGGACAAGTCCTATCATTTGAAATTTAGTGCAAAAGTATGCAATGTAATTGGGAAATAACAAAATTAAAGGGACAACAGAATAAGAATGAAATAAGAAGCAAGAAAGAAGAAAAGACAAACAAGTAAGACAAACAAGTAAAGGCATGAAAGAGAACAGAATAGAAGCAAAATATAAAAGAATAGGAGAGAATTCAAGGGGGCAAGGAACTAAAGTCTATATCAATGGCCAAAATCAAGTTCATATCAGGCTATCTAATATTGAAGCCAATCCTTGAATTTGTAATAGTTTAAGGCCGACTAGTAAATAGAAATTGGGTAAATTATTTAGAGAAAAATCTGAACTCGGCAAGAAGTTTGTCTTATAGCCTGAACTTTATGTCATATCAATTTAACACAGAAATTTCCATAATTTTTCAATAATAGTCCATCATCAAATTTCAGATAAAATTGTCATTAGATAGGCAAACATTGTCATATGTTAAGTCATTTTTGACATATCAAGTTAAGCATATGTCATTGGAAAAAATCTAAATAACCTATTTACTCCATAAAAAGTTTTCAAGTTTCCTTCTAATCTTGTAAATATTTAATGTTGTGATTGAGGAAATCTTCTTATTTTTGTGATTTTCTGTCAAATCTTGAGTAAGTTGGTCCTTGTAGCATCAAGATTTAACATCACCGCGTTATGTTTATTTTGCAGGAACTGCGGTCTAATGCTTCACTTCTGTACTTCTGGTATGCTGAGGCTGAACTTGACAACAGTTCTAGAAATATTGAAGAATCATCCTATCGAGCACTACATATTCTTTCGTACTTGGGAAGTGGAACAAAATACAGCCCTTTTGAATGTAAACCATCAAGCCTGCAATTGCTGAGAGCACACCAAGGTTTTAAAGAGAGAATGAAAACTATCCGACTATCTTGGATGCGCGGTATCATAGATGATCAATCTATTGCTCTAACTTGCTCAGCAGCTTTGTTTGAAGAGTTGACATCTGGATGGCTGGCGGGTATTGAAGTTTTGGATGATGCTTTCAGTATGGTGCTTCCAGGTTGCTTACAATTCCCCTGCTTGCTTTAGTGTTTCTGTTAATATCCTACAGACTTATTGTATTCTGCTCCTGGATAATGTGTGGCATGTTTACAAGAAAGTAATGCCATATTTGCAAATTGTTTGAGAAAGGTTATTTGTATCTATAATCATTGTAACCTGGATGATCCAATCCCAAACAAGGGGCATGAAGTATACAGAAAATATTAATATGGATTTAAGGGTCTAGGTATACATTTACAAAATACTTCAGAAAACTTCAGAAAGGGGTGATTTTATTGTTTTTGGAAGAGGATTTAAACTGCTACCCTTTTTGGATGTATAGACTGTTGTGATAGGACCCGTAATCACAGTCTCAATAGACAGATTTCATATATGTGAAAATGAGGTCCTTACAATGAGGAGAATTAGAGAGTCTCCTATTCTCTCCCGAAAGGAAATGTCAGTACAACTTTTCTTACCCTTTTTCTAACAGAAAGCTCCTATTTATTCTCATCAAGTGTAACAAACTCGTAACAACCCTATATTCTGTTTTCTAGGCCTAGGTAACTACCCCTATCCACCTGGCATCAACTTTGCTTTCCTTCCTTTGTTTCTCGTATAGGTAATCTAAATTGGGGGTCTAACATGTTGTTGGTTTTGTATGGATTTGATAATAGCATAGATTAATTGTTTAGGTAAACAGATATGTCCATAAAAAGGGGATGGTAAAGGTATGAAGTAGTAGTTTGTATATTGTATGCACACACACGAAGAGCAGAGTAGCCTTTAGGATTATAGAATTGTGTTTACCTTCTGTGTTTCTTTATAAGTTGATGGTTGAGACCAAATTAGTCCCTGCCTTTTCAATCATGTAGTAATGAAGCTCCTCATGTTTGAGATAGAGCAAGTGTATCCCATGTAAACATTGAAAATTGGAGGCCAATTTTATTTGGTTCCATTGTTTCTTTTATTTAATAAACATGTGGCCAAAGGATTTGATGAGGTTTTCTAGGTTGCTTGTACAGGAAATGGGGTTTCATAATTATTCTTGAATCATGTTAATGTTTATTATTTTGATTTGACGTTTTTCAAAAACTGCAGAAAGAAGGAGCCAAAGTTACCAACTTGAGTTTCTCTTGAACTACTACATGAGGATGCTTTTAAGGCATCATAAGCAATCAAGTTTGTCAAAATTTTGGCAGTCCATTGTGCAAGGGCTGCAAATTTATCCTTCCAGCTCTGAACTTTTTAGTTCTTTAATGGAGATTGGCTATCTTTACACAACACCTAATAAGCTGCGGATGATGATAGATAGTTACTGTCACAAGTAAGATACTCTCTTGCTTCTCTGGCTTTGCACCTGCATGTAGTTTAGCAGTCATAGGAAATATACTAGATTTCATGCCAAGGTTTTTTTCATGGATAGATGACATGCTATGATGCATAAATGTTGGAGGAATTGAAATCCGTGACTGTAATTTCAATTTTCATTTACAAATGTCTTAGCCTGGCATGCTCTTGTAGCTGGGATGTGAGATAATTCCATGCGAAGTGTGCATGCTCCTTTTACATAAGATGACAAAGTTTTACAACCTATTGCCTATGACATACAATTCATGATTTTCCCTTGACATGACATGGACTGCAGCACCACAACAATGAGGCCTATGTGTTGTCTTGAATAGTTTACATGTCCCAATGATGGCACACATGGATTCCTCTCATTGGTTGCCAAAGTACAGAAGCCCCTATGGAAAAGCATTTATGAGCCATTCAGAGATGATGGTTGAATAATAGTGGCAGAACATTATTTAATTTATTAAGCATTCATATATTACATCTCCTTAATTTTGTCTTATCCATGTTGGTTTTATGGTTTGCTTTCATTATCATCATTTGCTTCTATATTGAGGATGACAAATCCACGACATTGATATTCTCAGGAAGCCATCTGTTGTTGTGTGGCTTTTTGCATTGTCATTTGAGATGAGCAGAGGAGGCTCCCAACATAGAATCCATGGGTTGTTTGAAAGGGCATTGGCAAATGACAGGTTGCATAAGTCAGTTTTACTCTGGCGCTTATACATTGCCTATGAAATTGATGTAGCACATGATCCGTCTGCAGCCAAGCGCATTTTTTTTCGAGCTATACATACGTGTTCATGGTAAACTTTTTCCCTTTGATGAAAAGGTTGTTTGTATCTATAACTTCTTGGTTTCTTTTTTTTTTCTTCTGCTTTTTATTTATAGGTCAGTAATCCTTGAAATTGCCTTATCATATTGGATTAACAAACAAGCATGCACATACCTTTACTTGGCAACTTTATACTAGAATGGTGTGAATAAGAGCTATTTTGCTCTATATCTATTCCTTAGAGAATGTAGTACATATATACATGAATAGGAGATATCAAAAACTAGGATAGAGAATCTATATAGAAACAGAAATAATCCTAAGATAATGCTATCTAATCAATATGTCTGATTACAATCAGATTATCACAATATTATGTGATAATATCATATATTGACCACACTCTCCCTCAAGTTGGATCATAGATATCTATCATGTCTAACTTGCCAATACATTCTTCAAATACTTGTCTTTGAAGTCCTTTGGTAAATACATCCGTTGTCTGCTTCTTCGTTGGTACATAAGTTAGGCATATTGTTCTATCTTCTATCTTTTGCTTGATAAAATGTCGATCAACTTCAACGTATTTTGTTCTCTAATGGTGGACTGGATTGTGTGCCATGCTTAGGGCTGCCTTGTTATCACAATAATGCTTTATAGGTGACTCAAAATTGATTTCCAATTCTGTCGGCACTCTTTTTAATCAGAGACTTTCACAAATCCCTTTTGCAACTGCTTTAAGTTCAGCTTCTGCACTACTCTTGACTACCACTTTTGCTTCTTACTTTGCCACGTGACCAAGTTTCGCCACTCGAAAGTGCAATATCTAGTGGTTGATCTTCTATCCTCTTCTAAACTTGCCCAATCTGAATCAGTATATATTTCTATTGTTCTTTGATATCCCTTTTTGAATAATAATCCTTTCCCAGGAGTACCCTTTAAATATCGTAAGATCTTATAAGCTGCCTCAAAATGCTTACTCTTTGGTGCATGCATGTAGCGACTTACAACACTCACAACAAAAGCAATATCTGGTCTAGTATGAGACAAATAAATTAGCCTTCCCACTAGTGTCTGGTATTCTTCACGGTTAACCAGTTTATCTTCTTCATCTTCAAACTTTGTACTTTCAATGGGGGTGGTGCTTGGTTTACATCCTAACATTCCTGTCTCCTTCAAGAGATGAAGAATGTACTTTCTTTGTGAGATGTAGATCCCTTTCTTTGATCTAGCTACTTCCATGCCTAGGAACTTCAAACTCTTTCCTCAAAGCTGACTTGAGTCTTGTAATTTCCTTTGCATCATCAGTCACAACAATATCATTTACATACACAATTAAAATGGTCTTCTTACCTTCTGTAATTCTAAAGAACATTGTATGATCCAACTGAGCTTGTGTGTATCCTTCTGTTTTTAGGACTTTGGCAAATCTTTCAACCCAAGCTCGTGGTGATTGTTTCAACCCATAAAAGGATTTTCTGAGTCTGCATACTCTAAGTTTCATATATACTTCTAACTTCAGTTTGCCATTCAAGAAGGCATTTTTAATGTCAAGTTGTTGGAGAGGCCAATTGAAGTTAGCAGCTACAGATAGCAATAGTCTGATAGTGTTTAAATTGGCCATAGGTGCAAATGTCTCCTTGTAGTCCATCCCATAGGTCTGAGTATAACCCTTTGCTATCAATCTCGCTTTATACCTCTCAATGGAACCATCAGCCCTATATTTGACTTTGAATATCCACCTACACCTCACGGGTTTCTTCCCTTTTGGCAGTAAACTTCTTCCCATGTTTCATTTTTTTCAAGTGCTCTTATTTCTTCAAAAATTGCTTCTCTCCATTTGGAACTTTAAGAACTTCTTGGATATTATTGGGAATGTCAATTTTGTCCAAATTAGCAATAAATGCTTTATATTGAGAAGATAAGAGCATCATATGAGACAAACCTCTCAATCGGATGCATGGTACATGACCTAGATTTCTTCCGTAAAGCGATTGGCAGTTCTAGATCTGTATTGTCTTCTTGTTCTTTTGTATCACTACTCTGAGCTTCTTCAGCAGGAGCCTGAATTGGTTCCGAAACTGGTATAGTTTCAGGGACACGGAGTGTACTACTTGTTTTCTTCTTTCGAGAGTACCCTTTAAGTGTATTGTCAAGCATGGCTACTTCTGTATCAGAATTTGTCTCTATAGGAGATGCATTGGACATAGGTGTTAGGATAGGTTCAGGAGCAGATGTACAAGGAGGTTCAAGAACAGATGTACATGGCTGAAATTCATCACCAAACTCACTCTAATACTCTTCCTAAATCGAAGACTCGGGGTGGAAGGAATCTGCCTCAGAGAAAGTGACATCACAACTAACAAACAACCTCTTGGATACCGGATCATAACATTTATAACCTGTTTGTGTAGCAGAGTAACCGAGGAACACACATTTTTTGGCTCTTGGATTAAGTTTGTTGTGTGAATAACTGTGAATAAAGACTGTACACTCAAAAACATTTAAAGGAAGGTTAGTTTCAAGATGGGTAGTAGTATGGATTTCTTGAAATTTTTGAAGAGGTGTTTTGAAAGAAAGGACACTACTAGGCATTCGATTAATAAGGTAAGTTGCATTAAGGATAGCATCCCCCCCAAAAAAATTTTTGAACATTTCTAGAGAACATCAAGGCCCTAGCTACTTCAAGAAGGTGTCTATTTTTTTGCTCAACAATCGCATCCTATTAAGGACTATTGACACAAGTACTTTTGTGGACAATTTCATTTTTTTGTAAAAAAGCATGAATATTCTGATTAAAATATTCATTACCATTGTCAGTATAGAGGACTTGAATACTTGTTTGAAATTGATTTTTTATCATATGATAAAAGTTAATGAACACAGTAGGGACCTCAGTTTTATCCTTCAAAAGAAACACCCAACACAAACGAGTATGATCATCGATGAATGTAATGAACCACTTTGAATTGGTTCTATTTGTGACACGAGATGGGCCCCAAAGATCACTATGGACAAGTGAAAAAGGTTTTGTGGGTTTGTATTCCAACCTTGTAAAAGTTCTTTGATGCTTAGCAAATTCACAAGTATCACATTGAACTATGATCTTTATTTATTGAAATATTTGGAAACAATCGTAACATATACTGGAAGTTTGGATGACCTAACCTTTCATGCCCATATCAATAGTTCATCATTCTTAGGGACAATCACACTATTACCTAAGTTATAAGAAGTAGGATGACTCTCTCCATCTTCAAAGTAGTACACTCCATCTATCTCTTTAGCACTGCCAATCATCTTCCTTGATGACAGGTCCTATATAACATAATGAGTAGGGAGAAAATGAGCACTACAATGAGCTTCTTTTGTCAATTTACTAAGTAAAAGGAGGTTACAGTCTAGATTTGGAGCATGCAAAACAGAGTTTAATTTCATAGAATTTGTTACTTTGATATCTCCTTTTCCTGCAACCGAAGAAGAGTCACCATTTGCTACCTTAACCTTTTCATGGCCGGCACAAGGAAAATATGAATGAAACATGTTATAGTCATCTGTCATATGGTTTGATGCTCCAGAATCAACTATCCATTTCTTCCTACTGCATGAAGATAAAAAAGCTTGTATGATATTACCTCTCATAGTTGCATTGGCAACTACACTTGTCTTTTGTTGGTGGCTGCCATTTTGGAGATTCTTTAGTATTTCCAATAATTTCCCTAGTGAAATATTCGGCTCACCAGCTTCTTGTTTCTGACTAGCTTCAGATTTTTCTGTTCCCCCTTCACTGGATACTTGATAGCCTCGGTTTTTTCCTTTTTGTGGTATCCAATCTGGAGGCTTTCCATGGATGTCCTAGCATGTGTCTTTGGTGTGACCACTTTGTTTGCAGTGATCACACCTCTTCTGACCCTTCTTACTGGATTCACCATGGGACACCAATGCAGACGCTTCACTGGTAGGAATTGGAGACAACTTTTGTTCTTCTTTTGACTCTTCTTTTAGCCTAAATTTCCTCCTTGCTGCTTCCCTCCTAACTTAAGAAAAAACTTCTTTAGCTATTGGTAGGGGAACTCTACTTAGGATTCTGCCACAGACATCATCCCGTTTTTTGTTGAGACTAGCCAAAAATTCAAAGACACTTTCCTTTTCAATTTTCTGGTTGTACATCACAGCATCTTCCTTGCACCTCCATTCTTCGTCCAACTGAAGGTCAAGTTCCTACCATAATGCTACCATTTCTACCCAATATTTTGTAAGTTCTCTGTCACCTTGCTTCATTTGCCACAGCTTTGTTTTTATCTCGTAGATTCGCAATGCGTCCTCTCCGTCAGAGTATGATTGTCGCACCTCTTCCTTGATCTCTTAAGCAGTTGGCAAAAACATGAAGGTATGTTTGATCGACGGTATCATGGCGTTGATAAGCCACGATGAGACCATTAAGTTGTCTGTCTCCCACTGTCGCATAGCTTGCGAGTTTGTTGGGTCTGGAACGTTTCCATCTCCGGTGATAAAACTCAGCTTACCGCATCCTCCAATGGCGAGTTTCATAGCTTGAGCGCACTCTCGATAGTTCGTTCCATTTAGTTTGTTCGAGACAATGACAACCAAAGCTCCGTCAAGACCAGAGGTCATCGATGACTGACCTCCAGTCTGGCTTGGATTTACCGTAGAGGATCCCTCAAGGTTGGAAGCCATTTCTTGACTTGCCAGGGTCGACTCCTCAATTTCACTATCTCTTTCATGTAGCTCTGATACCATGTGAATAAGAGTTGTTTTGCTCTATATCTATTCCTTAGAGAATGTAGTACATATATACATGAATAGGAGATTCCGAAAACTAGGATAGAGAATCTATACGGAAACAGAAATAATCCTAAGATAATGCTAATCCCTAAGATAATGCTATCTAATCAATATAATTTGATTACAATCAAATTATCATAATATTATGTGATAATATCGTATATTGACCACAAATGGTCTTGTAGGTTCTATCTTTGATAGTTATGATCCATGGTAATAGTATGGACAGTTGTCTTTGTAATATCTTTGTTGGAATGATTGTAAAAATGACCATGAATGGATGAATGAGGAATATTAGTTAATTTTCAATATCTAGGAATTAATTTTGCTAAGTATGTCCATGCAGTCATCTTTGGCATGAGATGATGTTGATTTGATTCAAGGATCAGTCAAATCTTTGAGTCGGAATATATGCATTATGCTGCATCTTTTTTCATCTGTCATGTCATTTGTCTTGAATTTCATTGCAATGTCACAAGTTCCTCATTATTAGGATTTTTCATCTAAATATTATTGAGAACCTTGACGGGCGATACATAAAATAGGAGTTCCTAAAAGAATGAGATAGAAATGTAACTCTTGGAGAGTAGAGGATTAACTTGTGGACACATAAGTGAGATGCCGACTCAGACTGGGGAGTTCTGGAGATGCCTCCTTTAGTCTATGGGTCTTTATGGAAATATGGAAGCAGAGGAGAGGGGAGTTTTCATAGACAACGGCTTTGGCGAGGAGCATAGCCACTTTGTTCTTGGTGATTGAATTGGGGAGTAGATATTCATAGCAACTGGTGCAGAAAGTGGAGAGGGATGCTAGTCTTTCTTCAGGTGGATATGGGCTTTAACAGCCGGACAGCTTGTTTTATGTTGGGTGATGGTGTGGTGACTGTTTGGCTCTTAAAAGAACAGAGGAAGAACTTTTTGTCAGTGCGAGCTGGGTGACTGGATAATGGATCAGTAGGTAGGGAGGGAGGGTCTGGAGCATTATTTGGTGATTGTCTAGTGGAAAAGAAGCTTGTGGGTAGTGTGAGAAGTCCGATTAGGCAGAGATTTTCTATCTGGGTTTCTTTTTCCATGAAGATTTGATTTGTGGGCTTCAGGTGTGATGTGGCTGCACAAATGTTAGTTCTCCAGAGAAATGATTGTGTTAGGAAGATATTGCATGTACTAACTTGCTGTGGACCATATCGAGTTCCCATTATAATGTAGCAATTTTGCATATCATCATCTATTTCTCACACGCTGCATATATGGCCAATCTGTTTGAGGCAAATCTGTAAGGTGGAAGCAGTTGTCAACAAGTTAAATTAGCATTTTCTCAAATTTAAGTTTTACTTCTCCTGAGTTTGATTATCCTGATTGGTCATTCCTACAATAGGGAGCAAAATTTCAGGTTCAAACCTTGTAGTTTGCTGACCTTAATGACCTAACCTTCTTATTATACATTTCATTTTTTCAGCTGGACTTTTTCAAATATATGCCTGTAAAGTTGCAAGTAGACATGGGTAGCAACCAGAAAACCAACCTTCTCAGATCACCTGAATAAATTCCATTCATTTTATATTTTATTTCTTTTTAGTTTTACAAAATTCTCTTTTGATGAGTAAGCATTCTTTGTAAGTTAGTTACCATATCACACCGCAAGTAGATAGCGCATATCCACTATCTTTAACCAATTTGTGTCACGTCCACACTGTTGAAGTCATTGAGGTTCTGGGAGTTGATTACATATCTAGAATTTTTAACAGTAAAGTATCAAGGATACTGATGGTGGATATTACAATATTTTTTAACTAGGGCATAGATGAATTCAAATAATTCTAGGTTGGAATTTGATGCTCATAAACCTTATCATCCACCAATGTTTAAGAAAGATAATATGAAGCTTGAAATATCGTGTTGCTGCATGCTTATATCCTTATATTCAGTTTTATTGTTGACTTTGTTTCTCCTAAAGTTTCCCCAAGATACATGTAGGATATTGATCGCTAATTAATAGCCCATGCTTTTGGTTCTCTGTATTTGATCTAAGATGGATTTCAGAATACAAATATTGCCTATTTATTTGAGTAGGTTAAGCTTTTAGCTTCTTACCACCAACTGAATGCTGTTCTGCCTGATTATTTTCTTAGGTCCAAAAAGTTATGGCTTGATGGGTTTCTGAAACTGAACTCAGTTTTAACTGCAAAAGAGCTGGCAGATCTCCAAGAAGTAATGCGGGATAAGGAATTGAATCTGAGGACAGATATTTATGAGATTCTTTTGCAGGATGAGATTGAATCATGAAAATTGTTTGCTTTTGTATTGACAAAGTTAACTTCAACTATGCTTGTAGAGGCATCTGCAAAAGAATATAGTCTCATATGCAAATGTCATGGCTGTACGTGCTTCACGCGTGCATCTTTGATGTATAATACATTTTAGACTTTTCAGTGTTCTGTAAAGCAAAAGGATTTAGATTCAATACGGGCAGACAATATCCTAATGAATTAGGTTAGGCGATAAATAGAGCTGCGACTGTGATGCGACCAAAAGCTAACTACTCCATGTCCATGCGTTTAGTATGGTGTCGGTTCTGAGAACGAAACTTGAATTTGCTTTTGCTATTCGTGAACTTCAACTCGTTTCCAAAAGGTCGTTTCTAAATAGATCTGCAGGAAAATGTTAAGGGCACTACTTGCTAGTATGAAACAACTCATTTTTAGTCCTACTCGTGATGATTAAACTATTTTATGTTGAGGTCCACTTGAAATTAATGGTTTGTTTAAATTAAAGTACACGGTGTCGGTATTCCAGTAGTTTTTTTAGAATCTCTACAGTAGAGGGTGATAAAATAAATTACTTCCAACTAAGAACTGCAGCGGTAACTTTAGTAACTGCATATCCAATAAACACAAACCGTATGTAATGGGAAAAGTGATACAAAACATTACAAAAACAAATGGAAGTAACGTGATTAAGAATATAATTAATGCTAATCAACCTTTATAATCTCCAAGCGAATGTAGGTGAACTGATGCTAGGGGTGAGCATTATTCGAGCCGGCCCGGCCCGAATTAATTCGGGTAACAAATTTTTGAATTTCGGATAATTCGGATTTTACCCGAATTATTTTCGGGCCGAGGTCGGGTAACTCCAAAAAATTTCGAGCCGACCCAATTACCCGAATTAAGTTATAAAATTTCGGGTGATTCGGGTAATTCGGATAATTAGGGTAATTCAGGCCGAATAATTCGGTAATTCAGGTAATTCGGATCGGGTAAGCTCGGGTTAGAAAAAGTTCGAGTTCGGGCCGGGTAAGATGAAAAAAATTTCAGGTAATTCGAGCCGGGCCCGAACAGTGAAATTTCGGCCCGAATTACCCGAATGCTCACCCCTAACTGATGCACATCGAATAAGATCACAAACATATTTTGAAAGGGCAACAAAATAAGCTCAGGACAATAATTTCCCTATGGAGACATCAAATAGTGTTTACAGAAATCCTTCAACTAACAAATGACATGCAACAATTTATCGCATTTTCCTAAAAAAATACTTCCCTTCTATACGTTACAAGTGATCAGCAGAACTAAACTAGCAGTTGCAGGTTTCCACTTTAGTCATCACCAGGCATCGCCCAAGGCAGAGGCAGTATATTGTCATATTTTAAATCATACACACGTTATGTATGGAGTCATGGAACCAATTTGGTACTCACAATGCTGAAAGCTCAACTTCCTGGTTGCAAGGTCGATATGCCACAAAAGTGCCATCATTTGAGAAGGATCCAGGGTTGAAACAGGTAATTCCAGTATACTTGAATGCCTTCTGTTCACTGTTATCAGCCAAAACTATCTGCATATGGATATCAATTAAATGTCAATTTTCTGATTTATGAATCTAGCCCATTACTTTCAAAATGTGAAATGAAATCACGGATTAGAACAGAATTAGTGGTCTGAAACAAATGAAACCCCTTCAATTTTAAAAGCCAAGATAGAAATGAATGCTGATTATCCAGAGACTTAACTCACGTGTTTTAGATTCATTAAGACAACAGAGTAAAACATACTATGTTTACAATCCAACTATTCTCCCTTTTTCTTTCAAGTCATGTATACGAGTATATACACGTGTAACTGTTTGGTGTATGCAGATTTCCAGAAGTAAATGACAGAAGTGGTACCGCATGTGGAGATGGATAAAGATGAAGACTGTGATCGTAGTTCCAGATAATTGGTTGAGAAATAAGAGGCAATGGGCAAAGATGACTTTGATGTGTTATAGTAGCAACAAGCTGCAAAACAAATTCAAACACTAATGTCATTTTCCAACATCCTCGTGAGATAATTATGTCTAGGAAAGACAGCAGAGAGGAAGATATACATGCTCAAAGGGATCCTCAGTCTCTTCTGTAGATGGAGGTACCAAGCATGAACGGCGCATCCTATAGAGTAGATCATGACGGAAAAGTACCATCTCTTGGGAGTAGTACTTGATTCTGTAAGTAAATTTCGTTACATCAAGTCAAAGAATACACTCATAACTCAAGAAATAAAACTGATCTAAAAATAAGCTCCCACTCATCCCTTTGAAGTTGAATACGCTGAAGGAAATTGTCCCGCACAGAAAATGAAAACAAATGATAAAGACTGATTAACCTGCAAGGGTTGCTGGAAAATATGCTATTTGGGATTTGCTTCTGAAGCTCTTCAGTTAGATACTTCGGTAAAGGGCACCTTGGTAGTACTGTTGAGGGACCTACAACAGTAAAAACACACGCAATCCTCACTCTTTCCAAAAATCTTTAAAGCAATGAGAAAAGCATATCTTTGATCATTTTAGTATACCGGCATCATGTGGACCTGGAATAAAGAGAAACCTGCTACGCTCTTTAAGGCGTGAATGAGCTACAATCATCTGCCCTAACTGGCCAAACTGTGATCTGAAAGTTCAGTTCAGACTTCAATTTGTATTAGGATGGATTAATGGTGAGAATAACCAAAAGAGTTAACACATCCTATCTGAAATTCTACCTGAGAGCTGAGAAGGAATGATAGGAAAGGTTGCAAGGATGAGAACAAAAATTTCCCATAAAAACAAACAAGGAAGGAACCACCTCCTGATTCTCAAAACCATCAAGAACAGTCTCCAGCTTTCCCATGGCCTTTTCTAAGGATAACAGGCAAGAAGATTTAGTTAAGAAAATTCCCAACTTTCGTCCAAACCCTCAGTAATAAAAAAGAAAATGGGGAGGTGGAATTGGATTACCTCTTGATTGTCTAGCCAAACGTCAGAGAGTATGACAAACATATCATTTACAGCTCTCTTTTCCAGCTCCTCAAGTCTGAGCTATTGAAGTATATAGGAAGATCAATATCAAGTCCAGTGAAATTAAAACCTATGCTTGGAAATTTCAGATTAATATATTGTTCCCAGTTCTACACTACTTCAGGGAAAATAAGGATACTGTCTCTTCTTTTCTCAGTGCACCACAGCCAAAGAAATCATGTTGTGCAACTATTTTCAGTGACAGGGACCTATCCTCTAATGGAGGAAAGCCACATGTAAATACCTTCAAGAGAGCAAATAACGTAATTAGAATGGTGAAAATTGATGCTTGTTACCAGGAAGCAGACATAACATTTTAAGGCTGGAAATTTTTTGGACATACTAAGATGACCAGTAATGGAAAGTTCATGCATATTAATAGTCCTTAGGCCAAAAAATATAATCCATTAGTTTAGGCAATGTAGAACTGCTATAGGATAATGTTTATAATGATTAGTAGCACGAATCAATTTAATCTCTGACTGCTTTGAGAATTTAGGTTCTAGCAATAAAAGGCAAGTATTATTGTTGCCTTTGATAATGTAAACAAGGGAAACAAACTTTAGAATTAGGATAGAACTTAAATTAACAACATTTTTGCAGATCCTACAACTCACTTCGAGGGTTAAAATGTAAAAACACTCCTAAGGTCTATCACTCGTAACAAAAAGAGTTCCTCACTCTCACACTTCCACAAGTCTTTAAACTCCTACATCTCAATATTGATAGTACAAGCACAATATAAAGATTAATCTTAACATATTCAAATACAACTACGACAGTAATTTGAACTATTCAAATAGAAGATGGCTTCCAACGTCTAAAAAATATAAGTAAATGAAATAAACCTCAAAAGAAACATAATACGTATTGTATTTTCAGATAAAACTAACCTGAAATATCCCATTCACGAGCATCTCACCTTCAGCAACAACTATTGTATTCTCAGATAAAAATCCAGTAGTTGTCTTGTAATACTTATTAAGGAAATAATGCTGGCACGTGCACATTCTCAAAAAACTAAAAATTGTATTAGCACAATAAGTTTCAGATCATAAAGACCTTTGGAAAGAATTTCTCAACCGTCGAGGGTAAAGAACAAAACATCAAATCAGCTTTTCAGCAGTCGGTAACCTTACAATATTAAATGGAGGACCAGTTGACGGCTGTTCACTCTTTTTAAAATCATTCTTGAGCAAGGATGACATGATCATAGATGATGAAGCATTTAGAGATTTTGGCAAGGTAAACCTATACAACAGGGTGCGAAGCTTTGGCAAACCCGTGTTACATCATTCTTTTATAACATCCTTCTACAAATAAACACATTTATAAGGAGCTATCTCTAAGGAACAGGCTTGGAACTTCTTTAGAGACCAAACGAAAGGTAATAGGGTATGAGTTGAGTTCAAAAATTGAGAGCAGACCGAGGAAATTGGATAGGTCAGGTAGAGGGTAGAAAGGGATAGTTTCAAATTATTAGCATAGAGTCATTCAGGATCAATAAATAGTAATAACAATGATAAAAAGAAGCGGAAGATTCATATAAAATCCAGACATGATAACATAAAATGGAAGGATATTGCTCTCGACAAATCGATTTCAACAGAAGCGGTAAGATCTTCCAAGTAAAAATGGCCATCCTCTAACTGGGATATTAAACCCATGATCCATCTTCTTCCCGCTTGTCCAACCAGAGACTGGATGGGAGCTATCTGTTGCACAAAAGGCGTGGAAATCATGACAACAAAAATCTGAAGTACATTGTTTTCTTTCTAGGAGGAGAGAAAGAATAAGAGCACCTCGCAAGTTCCATAATGAGACATATCGGTATCAAAAGCAGGCTTAGAAAAATGTTGATCGCGAGAGACTCTTTGTAAAAGTAACAAGAGCCTATCCTTGTAAAGTGCTGCTTTAGCAGAGGGCTGTCCGTGAATGGGTAACGACCCTGTATGCCTAGGATCACATCATCATCATCGGGACTATTTTATAATAATTTGTATCAATAGATTCAAAATAAAAAGTAACATACTGATAAAATTGCTTCTTGATGGGATCGTAGTGAAATTTCGGGACTAAAAAGGCATCAATCACCCGAATACAAGAAGAAGACAAAGAATAAGTATCAGAAGGAACTTCATCCACAGCATCATCAGCTTCCAATAAATTAGTTATAACACGACGCATCGGGTCCCTATCGATTATAGAGGATTTCACCCCCAATTTTTCTGACACACAAATCGAATTGAATCCAGTCAACTTTTTCTGATTCTCCGACAACTATTTAAAAACCAATACTAATTGTAATATAGGAAGAATAAGAAGAAGAAAAAGAAGAGATCGCATTACGAACGAGATTGGAATTGGAAGTGGTCGAGGAGGAGATCGATGGCCTCGTCTTCAGCGCCATGAAAACGGTCGACGAAGGAGAGGATCTCGTCGAGAGCATCAAGTTTGAGAGCATAACCTCTGATTTTAAATTTCTTCTGTATCTTCTTCCTCACCCAACTACTACTACTACTCATTTTTCTTTGCTTTTCTTGTACTCTTGTGCTTCCTAATCTCTGTAACTATAGGGCTGAGGAAATGTATTAGTTTGGGCGGGAAAAATGGCTGCTCAGTGGCGGGAATTGATAAAATATATATTACATCGTAATTAATTTTAAATCAATCACGTTGGTAAGGCTACTAGATTTAGTTCTCGTAACATTCTACGACCAGTATGGTTATTCGCTGATTAATTATTTTTTAGTTGATTGATCAAAATCAACTAATTAATTTTATTAAAAACATTTATTTAATTTATTTATTTATAAGTTGGTTGAGTTGACTGATTCAATCAAACCAATTAATTTTTTAAAACCTCCTCTACAGGACCGTTTAGGGCAATCAGTTGATAATCCTTTACTTTAATGTCGATTTTGCCGTTACTCATTATAGTGTCATTTCTCGTATTCTTTAAATTCTTCTTCCTTTCCTTGACTCTTACCTTGCGTCTCTCACATCTCAACCAAATTAGTCGTCGGTTTACGGATCTGTGTAGCTTGCATGAGAATTAGAACGTGCTCTTTTGTTCCTTTTTTCTTGTTTCCATTTTTCCTTGTATTTTACAGATTTCTTTCTTTTCTTTCAGAATAACATTTAAGGTTGCCGATCACACTTAATGAGTTGGTTCTGAAATAATTAAGTTGTCAATAAATTCGCAAACTACCCAGAATTAATTTTTCTGCACAAATAAATCAACAATCACAAAGGCAAAAATACCAAAGACACCGACGTTTGGTAACGCAATTCGGCACATTTTGCCTACGTCTGCAGGGCCCTCACCCAGATTGATTACTTTCACTGTAGTTCACAAAAATTACAAAAAATTTATCTACCCAGTACGACTCAATCAATGTAACTGACCCACAACCTAACTACACGTGAAAGATTTTCACGCCCAATAACACGACCGACTCGTGTTAACCTCGTCAGAGGATTTTCCTAACTACTTTACTCAATCAAAAGAACAAATAAAACCAGTAAAAATAAAACCTCCAGATCAAAAGTTTCCCATGGACATAAACAGGCCTCTGCACATGTTCATCACACAATCATCAACACCGAAATCACCTTTATGTTGCAACTAACAGACCACTTCAAGAACCCAGAAAAATTCAGCAACACTTCAAACTTCGTGGACTGCTTATTAGAGATAAACCATTAAAAAGAGTTGATCCAAAAATGTCAACATCATCAGCTTAATAAAGGATCAAAACGTAAAAGAGAATAGCAGCCCCTCTAGCAATTTTTCATCATACGTTTCTCACCTAAAATATCAGAAAACATGCTTAGCTACAAAAAAACCTAAACAACCACAAGTTGCACACAAACTTCACACAATTTCAGTCACCCACGTATGCTCTCTAGGTTTTCCTTAAAAGACT
>JANZLC010000006.1:24216260-24227125 GCA_026413385.1 Erythroxylum gracilipes
TCCAAATCAAATCCCAAGCACCATCCAATACGCAACCACCAATTTAGGCACATCTTCAGAAATTATTAAGGAAATTCCCATGTCCAATAAAAATGTCAAAAATAAAGATAGGATATATTTAACATAAATCCTAACAGGTTCCTTTTACACCAAACAAGACTTCATAAAAACTTCTTATCTCTGATGCTATCCCACGACGGCTATTGACGACGGTGATTTCTAGGGTTTGTTTTTAGGTTTGTGATTGGAAAAATAACCTTAATCCTCTTCTCTTTTCCTTCCCTTCTCTCTATTTGAACGTGTAATTGTATGTTTATTGTGCGGGCATGCTTGGTTCTTGAATAGTCGTTAACAAAATTTTTACGTACATTAACTGGTACACTCATTTAGCATAGATCACCTATTTATCATGATAACTTGAAATATTGATTAGCTTTATAAGTATCTATTATATAATGGTATTTATAACATCAGAATAAATAGTAAGTTTTTTTTTGCCTTTTGAGTTTTTAACTTTTTAATGAATATTGTAATTTTGTAGTTAGAAACTTTTTGATTAATATTGTAATTATGTAATTAGAGGTCACTATGTGATGTAAGATAGATATATTTTAAATAGATAATTACTAAGAAGATGAAACTTTCCAAAACCTACTTGACAAGAATGTGAAGCTTGTTAAAGCGATGCTCTAGTTGAATAATAGTGGAATGGAATTTGTTAGTGTTGTCCTTTAGAGTTCTATAGATCATCATTGTTTATCTGGGAAGTGGTGACTGTGCCTTCATCAGAAATGATTTTGTTTTTTTTTTCAAATTAATCCTTCAATTTTTTAAATTTTACAATACCGATTGATATTTTAAATACTAACTAATACTAGCTAATATCATACAAAATTATCGATATTAGTTAGTATTGTAGGCCGTACTGAACTTCATAAAATAATAAGGAAGTAATTGAATTCCTTAGTTATTAAACAGTCATTTGGTTTAATTATATTTTCTTGTTAATTAATAAAGACTTGTTTAATTAACATGATAAAGTTTGGGAACTAACAAAATTATTATTCCTATATTATTAGTTCCCATGAATAAGTTGACTAATCTTTAAATACGAAAGATTTGACTAATATTTAAATGAATCAAAATAATTATATCTTATAACAAAAAAATAAAAATTGATCTACCCAAATTATAAATGGTATTAAATGCACTTTTTGCTTCTTGGAACATTGCTACTACCTTATTTAAATCAAGGCTATTGCCTCTAATTCTTGTTTCAACGGTTCAAGCAAGTCTTAAGCATTCAAAATAAACAACAGCTAGCTTAAATTCTTTTAAATTTTCAAAGTTATAGGTTGGTTGAAACTATAGTTACCTTTAAGCAATCTTTATATGTAGCTTTTAACTTACTCCAATCATGGATAATCCTCATTTCTGGTTTTTAGTTCCATATCGTGATAACTATGCTTACAGAAGTATCATATCAGTACTGACAAGTTATAACACTACAGTTTTGAATTTAAATCATGTTGAAACTTTATTTTTACTGCTAAAACTCTTTATTTAAATGTCACAAGATATATTAGATCAATGTTTATTGGAAAACATCAATTTTCAATAATAATACTGTTTTTTGTCCCCCAGAAACCCCTCTATCAGAATTAGCATTTCTTCTGTTCATCGCAACATAGGAGATCTTAAGTTCTATCGAATTGAGAGTTACGATATGTGATCTTTGTTTTACGTTTTTTCTTTTTTTAACATTAATTAAACACTACAAACGCTCTCTTCCAACTTCTCGTCGTTAAATATAGGTTTAATTAATATTAACCAAAATTCCTTGAAAAGTCTGATAATAAATGGCTCAGTTTATGATCTCAACTACCTTTGACTGTAACAACGGATTATAATCTCGACGATTATCAAAGAATATAGAGTAGCACGATGATGTCAATAATGTTCTAAGAGAGAGATAGTGATCATGCATTACTCTTGGCACTTGCTAGACCCCCAAGGATTTAATTCACATATCATATTTGATTATTATTTTAAACTCTACTTAAATCCCATTTATTATAATATATGGCTAAAATAAAGTGGGTAAATAGATCTATACAAATTGATCAGATCCAATTGTCTAATATAAGTTTTTTTTTTGACATTGTCTAATATAAGTTAAACCCAGAGTAAAAGAGTTTACAATTTAATAATTAGTTCATAAATTGAGTTTGAAAATTAAATTAAAAAATTAAGAGATGGGTTTGGGTTATAAAAACTCAAAAGAAATGAATCCACCCCAAACATTTATTCATATATCAATTTATGGTTATCATATAGTGATTTATCATTCATATAATTTTAAGAAGCGAATAGAAGTCACAAAACTCTCTTAACTAATTAAGAGTTTTATATATGTTTTTTTTCCTTATATTTTTAAATTATTTATTCTATTTTAATCAAAAAAAGTAATGATTCATTTTTCGAGTGAAGGTGATGATAAAGAAAAAGATAATGATATTGAAAAATTCTGACTTATTTGATATTTATAAAAATATTTTATTATTTGAATCTTATCATGACTATACATTTTTAGATTTATTTCTTTGATTTAATTTTTATTAAGGATGTTATAATAAATTATATATTTATTTTGAAACAAGTTTATGATTATTTTTATTTGATATGTAAATGATAATTTTTTAATTCAAATCTTACAATTCATATGCTAAGATATGAAAATTGTATATTTTTCATGAAACGTGTTAGATATGATCCTACAAATTTCAAAAAAAATTGAAATTAATTTTAATTAATCTAGATCTAGTCTGGCTAGGTCTAATCAAGAAGCACAAATATACAGAACTTTCCCTATTGTCAATGTCATATTGTAATAATACAGACTGCATATGATTAGAGGTTCATCTACAGGTTAAATAAGTTTATTGGTACAAATAAACCCTTTTAACCTAAGGCGTGAGCTAGCTATTTAAAATGTATTGATACTCACTTGAGAAACAAATAGAACAGACCTCTCTTGACAATTGAAAGTACATGATTTAGGAATTTATTCGTTGATAATTGTCAACAGAAGCACTACTTCATATTTTCATGGTTCTTTCTTTCTGACGTGGCTCGTTCAAGCTTGAAACGTTCTTGAACACTGGAAATATAAGTAGAAGCCTTCATATCTACACTTTCATCCCCTGGAAGTCCATAAACCATATCCAATTGGCTAAGCTTATCACGGCTATTGTCAGCTGGTACTATAAACGACACCTTCTGCTTTGGTGGAGCAACCAGGAAGTTCTGGTTGACCACAAAACCCACAGAAGCTGTAGAGGCTGCAGAAGATAATTGGCTTGGCATAATTTTGTTGCTGTACTGAATGGTTGTTGAAGACTTTGCTGGTCGATAAAATGGCATCAACTTTCCCTTCAGTATCCCTCTGCGTTTACGGTTGGACTCCATGTTGCCCTAAACTTGAGTGTGATAACTTCTGCAGGAGAGCTTAGTGTATATATAATAGGTGTAAGGTATCTTTTCTCTTTGGTGTCAGTGGGATTACAGATAGACATGAAAACTCTGAATGGTCCCTCCACTAAAAATATCATAATAAAGTGCAACCCAATCATGTCTGGTTTAAGAACTCCATTAGTTTAAAACAGTATCAGATGGTTTCTGAGACATGGAGAACTCGCTTTTCTTTAGGGTTGTGATCCAGTACACCATTTTGTTGGGGCTTTCTTCAAATATATCTAGGTACAGATTGTGGTGGCAAAGGCCCTTCTCAATTCGCTCACAAGACTTATTGCTCTTACCTGTTACTTAAAAAGATTTAATAAATCTCACATTTAAAATAGATAAAATTTAATAAATTAGATTCTTTCAAGAAGTTCATTGAATAACCGTGCTCCAGGCATATTCCTTTTCATAAAGATACGATCAGGGTACAATATCTACAAAAATGTTTTCCCTTTTTTAACCGAAGAATAATCGAGGACTACGTCAACGATAAGAACAAAGTCGTTTTCATCACTTGATGGAGAAGCAAGTATTTCGTTAGTAAAGCGTAGATGCATATGAAGTTTGCCGAGGTTATTACAAATGTTCCTATCTGTCTATGTATACTGGTCGTTAGATTGATGAAGCTACGGTTAAGGATAGTTGAATGGTCAAGCAACTTGGGGCTGGTTTGCTTTAGTCGGACATGCATGTACTGGACGACATCATAAAAGTTTAGATAAGATATTCCACCAGATTGTTTTGGCACTTTTTATACCAGCTAGCCCAAGTGGCTTCTGTTGGGATTCTACAGCCTCTTTTCTGATCCTTAAGCAAGTGCATCGATTTTGCAGGAAAAAAAAAATTGAGCTTTGAATTTTCCTTATCTTTTAGATATTTTCTTAATTATTTTCCTTTCCAAAGAGTGAATTTATCTACTAATTATGCCAAGTATTTGGTTATAAACTTTAGTTTGGCCAGCGGTCACTGCTCATTCTAGAGCAAGAATATTTTTTGGTCGTATCTTTGTCATGAGACTGGGTGGCTCGATCATGGAATAATTCATTTTCTTATCCTAAAAGGCAAATGCACTTTTGGTATCATGGAATAATTCATTTTCTTATCCTAAAAGGCAAATGTACTTTTGGTCATGATGGAGCCACCCAGTCTCATGATAATTAGGTTGGATATTAACGATTAAAAAAAAGATAATAGGTAGGATTGAAGTACTACAACAGGGGAATTGTAATATTAAAATATAAATATAATAATACAACTTTTACAAATATATATTTAAAAATATGTTGAGAATGAGATTTGAGTAACACTTCTATACTGAAACTCGTATTTCTTTTGACGTACATGTTGGCAGTGTAAGTTATTGTTGCCAGTTCAAAAGTATCATGATATTTCATGAAGTAATTTCTTTTTAATATATTACTGGACCTCGGAGTTGTTATCTTTCGTAGGGAGCAATTTTGATAATTACAAATATTAAAGGTTTATACTTGCAATTTTGATAATTATAAAATATTATAAGTTAGCAATTTTGATAATTATAAAATATTAAAGGTTAATCCTTGTAATTTATATGAACTGCATACAAATACATGAGGTAATCACTAGAAAGGAGAATGTTACAAAAAAATTATAAGCACTTTCAAGTAAAGATTAATAGCATAGTGCAAATGAACACATAACATATTTTTTCAAATTTATTAAACACATAACATAATGTAGAGAGGTATCCTATTTTTGTTTATTCAAATTTAAATATATTAAATTTTATATTTTAAAATTGAAAATACAAAATAATTTTAAAACTTAATGAAAACTTGATTTTATCATTAGAAATTAGAATTGTTAAAACATACTATGACAAAAAGAGCTTTAAGCAATAATCAAACTATAATGTTTTTTAAAATGTGTTACTCAAAATTACTATAATACAACAATTTTTAAAGTATTATCTTTAATAATATTAAGAAGCAACGATAGTAATAATTTATTACCTTATATTGAAAAAGCAAACAAATTAAAATTTTATATATGTAATATCTAGGATAGTTGCTATTTAGAACAATTTTAAGTGACAACCAAGGTGTTACTATTTTAGATTGTATATCCACATATAAATGTGTGTGTCTATAAATGTACGCGCAAGAGCGCGTGCACGGGTTTGTGTGTGATGCATAATGCAATAATTGGAATAATTTTAAGCAACAACCGAAGTGTTGTTATTTCAAATTGTGGACTTGTATGTATATAACATCCTTTATGGCCTGTCCACGTTCAAAATAATACAACATCTATCACCAATCATCCTCTATTCAATCTCCTCATATGAGTTCATTTCCTTCACTACCTCACCGCTAAGTTCACCATCGCCCCCACAAAGCACCACCGTTGTTGTCTTAGAAGAAGGCAAAGTAGAGGCTTTTTAGAGATAGACATAGGTAGGTTCCCAGGTTTACATCTCATGTTTTTCTCGTTCTCTTATTTGGTTTGCACATTTTAGCAACTAAATTAAATGAATATTAATTAATTATTAATAGTTTAAATTATTCCAAGAATTCCAAAAAGTTAGGGCCGCAAGCTTTAAAGCGGCTAATTCACTCTTGTTTCTTACCATATTGTTCGTCCACACCATTTCTCGAAACTTCAGTAAATCACATTCTCCTGCTTCCTTTGCACAAGTAAACCCCAGTACTTTTACTCTGAGAGTGTTAATTTAAAGATGGCAAGAGATCTAAAGAGAACATATTTGTCACTGTTCACTTTCAACCTTTAAGGTTTACCTATTTTTTTATTGTATTTTCCTTTTTTTGGTGTAGAAACAATTTTATTTTATGATTATGTGTTTGTTTTGAATGATGTAGTCTGAGAGAGATTAGTCAAGCAAAGGAAATTTCTTGGTATTCAGATAGGGAAACTATTGTTTGAAATGAATATAATCCTTTGATTGCCTATGCTTATGGTGAATTTGTCTCGATTCTAGGTTAAATCATTTAAATCACCATGAAAATTTTTCTAACACCAACCAATAAGTATTAGCATGACCTCAAATATTTCCTTGCTTAGCTAAAACAGTTTCTTCTTTTTTGGGATTTTCATGAGTAATTTAGAGGTTTCTTATGTTTTGTAACTTTTTATAGTAGAGTCGGCAAATGAAGAAAGTTCTAATAGTTTTACTTAAATTCTCTTTATTTATTAAAGAATATAACTTTGGAAGTAGCTTTATATCTCCAATTTAATCCTATAATAGTGTTTTACTTATTTGTGAATGTTATTTAGATCAGGTATTTGACCCAATAACTACAATACACCACGTTTATGATGTTGCTGCTCAACATGTTACTAGTGGTGCTATGGAAGGTATTAATGGTAAATTATATGGAAGTACCTCTAACTATCTAGTTTTTCTTCTTGTATTTGAAAATGTGCATTTAACTATTATCTTTTAAGCAATTTACATGTACAATTTTACATATGATATGGCAAGTAACAGGAAGACTTATACAATGCATATGAATGCACCACTTTTACTAGTAACCCCATATTTTTATCTAGTGTAATATTCAAGGATATAAATCTTCATGAATTATAATTCGTGTATAATAGTCCAAAGCACCTGTGGTAATTGAAATTTTTATGGGTTTAATTTAGTTATATTATCTCATCTAATTGATATTTGCACCTATTAGTAAGAATGAAATTATAAAAGTTGTTAACAGTGTGTGCTAAGTGGTGTCATCTCTATACACTACATACATGTTAGTTTATAAGCATTATACTGAAATAGAAATTAAACTTTCTCGCTGGATCTGTAAGAAGATAACTAATAATAATGTGGACAAAAAGTAAATGATAGGGCGATAAGAGGTCTCCTAGTATTATACGTAAAGGATGCTTTTAGTATTATTCAAAAGTTACTTTATCTAACATTAATTTCCATACGTTCCTTATAGGTGATTAGTTATTTGTTTTTAAGTTTTCTATCCATCATCTTCATGTATATTCAGCTATGGCTTACAACTAAACAATGAATTTTGTTATACTTAAAATTGACGAATATAAAAAGAGGAAAGGTGATGAAGGGGATTCAATCTAACCCATTCTTCTTCTATATTCTTAGCAAGGAGAGCAATAACTTAATTAGAACTGCATATTTCACCAGTTGCAGTATTCATCTAGGATTTGGTAAGATGTATATTGTTACTAAAAATCAAGTTAAGAATTCATGTTTAATCACACAATCATGACTTTTTTTCATGAGCTTCAATATGACATCATTATTTCCATTTTTTGTAGAGCAAATTCATCATGATGCTATGGAATCATTTGGTTCTTTAGTATTATATTTTCTTAGGGAAGGTAAGTTTTACCTAAAGTTCATTTGTGGTAGATCTAGTTATCTAGTATCCTTTTTGTTCTTAATTTTTTTTAGATTTGTAAAATCAATGTGATTGTCAAGTTATCAAAACGAATATTGTTAGGTTTTGTGGCAAATGGGTTTTGTGTCTTGAGGTAACTAAATTTCTTTGTTTAGAATTCCCTAGTAATTTTACAAATTGCCCTAAAGAAGTAGAAGTATGGCAAAATTTCTAAGAAGAAATGATCAATTCTTATTGAGGTTTGATTCTGGTTCTACAAGTATTAATTAAAAGCTAAGTTAATTGAGGTTTGATTTTAGTTCTAAAAGTATTATTCAACTTAAAATTAGTATTAGTCAACTTCATTCTAATTATAAGTGGCTTTCATTCTAGTTGTAAGTGGATTGAAAAGTTCATATCTTCTAACTTTGTTCATAAAAAGAATTGTATCATTATATTGTTATTTTTTGAACTATACTAATTGTCTTGATTAAATAGAGGTCATAATAAAGTAGTTAGTATTTCATTTTTTAGATATATCAATCGTTTATAAGCTTAGTTATTTTCGAATAATTATAATCTACTTATTTTTTATAAAAAGGTGATGATTAGGAGAGGTTTAAAAAGGTATTTTGTGAAGGATTTTGGAGTACCTATACATATTAGTTTTGTTTTATATTTTAATTGATGCTCATATATTCCATATAAGCATATTTTAGCATATGATTTTGGGCTATTGTATTTTGGATATGTTAAAAATTGAATTCCACATGTGCATATGGCTTCTATGATAGCATATATAAACGAAGTCTTTTAGCCATCGACGTTGCAAATATATATATTAGGGTATACACGAATTGATATATGGTTGCTTTTAATACTATATATTGTTATCTTAATAAACATTAATGTATGTATGGTTTTTTACAGGTGTACTTTTATATTAACATAAATGTATTGGTAGCGAAAAGATAAAATATTCCTTTTGTTATTAGATACTATTGCCTTAAAAAATCAATTTATTGTGTTATAAAGACTCAAAGTGTTGTTATATCTATTTATCATTATTACTATAGTTTAAATCAAAACTCAAAGCAAAATTATTCATTTTGTTTCCAAATCAAGAAAAATTTGTTGTCTTACACCTCTAACCACATCACCTTGTTTAACAATATGAATTATGTTGCCTTAATGAAAAGACAACAATAATTACACTTCTTTTGCTTATTATCTAATGCCATTTTTGTTTTGTTGTACTTATATATTTAACTATTTTGAAAGCTAGAATTTCAAGGTCTAAAATCTTAATTAAATTGTGAGCCAACAAATAGAGATGTCAAAGATCTTAGTGGTTGTGCTAAAATTAAATTTGCTCTCATAATCTTTAAATTCCTTTTTATTTTACATAAGAGAAATTAAACTTAAAGCATATTTATTTATGAAAAGCTTTATTTGAGTTTTTCTTTTGAACAATCCTTTCAATTAATACCTAAGACTAATACCTTTTTTTTCAAGAACTAAAAAATCTGTAAACATGTTTTTATATTTATAAACAAACAGAATTAAGGGATTAGGTGCTTTTTTAGTAAAGTGTAATATTTTTGTTTTTGGAAAGAAATTCAATTTAAATAGTCTATGTAATGCAAATCTCTTCTACATTAATTGATACATAATCCTTTCTATTTTAGGAAAGAGTTATCAAGTTTTCAATAATTTACTCGTCTTTTTAGAAATAAAATCATGTTAAAATAATAGAGAATTGATAATTCTTCTAAATTCAACATGGTTTGACTTTAGTAATACTACAAGAAAATTACAAATTACCGATGAAATATTACCGATAGTACAAATACCATAAGCAATCAAAGACGGAAAATCAATTCCTGTCGGTAAAATTGTCGAGAAAATTTGTATTTAGCGACAGACAAATTTTTCATCGGTAAAGATGGAGGGAAATTATCCCAGCAAATTTTTCAACAGAATATACCAACGAAATAGCCATTTCTGTTGATAAAGTTGTCGAGAATGCTTGGTGGCAAAAATAAGCATCGTGGTATACCAATGGGGTTGGATTTTGTCAATGATTTACTGACGAAATAGTTATTTCGTCGGTAAAATTAAAACCTAAACATCATCGTTAGCTCCGGCTTTAATGTTTTTAATAAATTGAAAATGATTGCTTTGGTTAAGCGTTTAACCTACCTATGAACACCCCCCGTCCCTTGTCGATGCTCATTTTCTCCTCTCTTTTGTTTTCTCTTCTATCGCCTATTCTTTGTTAGCGTCGTTTTCTATGCATACTTTGGTTCCCTTCTCTACGTCTATCTTCTTCCTTCTGCGTCCATCTTCTTCCTTCGCGTTCTTCAGTTCGCTTCTGCATCTTCACGTGCTTCGGTTCCCTTTTGCCCCTTACTTCCATTCCTTTCTTCCTTTTGCATCTTCATTTAATCATCGGTTGAGGTAAGTGGGTTTTGTTATTTCCTAGGTTTTGTGTACTGCTTTGATCATTTGGGTTTTTGTTTATGGTTTGATTGTTTAGGTAATCATCGATTTATGTTTTTTACTGGGTTGACATACTGATATAATCATCAATTGAGGTACAAAACCCATACATTGATATTTTTGTAAGTCATTATGCTTAGATTATGGTATAAGCATCAGTTGTAGTTAGATTATAATTTTGTAAATATTTTTTACTTTCTTATTTAAAAGCAAAGTTTTGGTTAGGAGATAAGAACACATAATTAAAGAAAGAAATTATAGCATCTTGATATAAGGAGAAAGAAACTTTTGAGAAAAAAAAGATTTTCAATCAAAATTATAACATCTTAATATAAGTTGTCAAAATAAGGGGAAAAATTAACTCTAACAAAATCTCATGTTTATGATGGTGAATCAACAAATTGAACCATATTTTGTTAAGTCAAAATAGACTTTACGTACTTAATAATTTTGATGACAAACAAAGAGAAGTATAAAAATGAAAAGCAG
>JANZLC010000006.1:24241735-24258102 GCA_026413385.1 Erythroxylum gracilipes
CGCCCGACGGAGAACCAGAAAGAGGGTAGGAAAAGACCAAAAGCCGAAAAGCTAGAGTCTGGAAGGAGAGAGGGGGGGCAAAGACAAAGGAGGGCATGAATGGAAAATCCAAAGAGGCGGGAAAAAAGAGGGTAGAGAGAAGGCAGAGGAAAAAAGAGGGTATGCTAAATAAAAGTTATATTGCAAATTTTAACGAACCTGAAATTCATATGTGCTTCCTATAATTAATGGTTTATTGAGGAATTTAAATATGCTTATACTTAGATGTTAAATTTTTGGGAAGCACGTTTACATTTGTATTCATTTTGTAAAATTTTCGACTGTTTTGTGTCAATTGTAATTTTGATATAACGAATTGTCTCTTTGAGATGATTGTGACTTTGGAGGTGAACCTCGAAAGTTATGATGATGTTATTTTAGTATACTTCGCACGCTTAATAATTAAAATGATCATAGATGCATTAAAAAACAATTCATACGAAATTAAATATATTGTAATGTCGCATTAGTCGTGTAAGAATTAAATCCTAATAATTTGACTGTAAATGAAGACTTGAATAAAATTAATGTAACCATATTATATAAATATGAAGACGATCTTATAAAGCAGCACATTATATTAGTTAAATAATAAGCAACGAACAATCTATAAGTAATGAACTCTACGTGGAAATGAGTCAACTAGTTCACGTGAGACAGTTTCTAAAGCTCGATGTACAATAGGGTTGACAATTTCTGTTGGAAGACCCAAAGGGCGTAAAGTTCTAGTCAACTCAGTTTTATGGATTTCTTGAATAAATGTCTTGACTAACAAGGTATAAGTCTTGTTGTTAGGCATACTATTCTAGAGCATTTGTAAAAGTTGATCACCTTGAGCTTGAGGTAATGTTGTAAGTAAACTCATGAACTTCACTTCAACATTTGCGTAAGCTAAGCAACCTTCAAAATATAGCTCCTGCATGATATTATTAACCGAAATAACATGCTCAGTTAGATCATCCATAGGCATTAATTGCATGTTAGTCAACCTTATATGCATGTCGCTAATGCGTTGTTTTTGCGCTTCACATCGTATAAGCTTGGGCGTTCTCTTAATAATAGGCATCTTACTGGAAATAAAATTTTCAGAAATCAAAAGAGTATACAGAATAATGAAGTCTTTTTCTGAAACATATAGCGATCTTACCGGCATGTGCTGGAATGACTGAATTTATTTATTTTATCAAGATTAAACTAATTAAATAATACTTTTAATGTTTCATGAATTAGGAATTAATCCTTAATTTATCTAAGTGATGAGATATGGAAAAATAAAGAACAAACTAATTATCATATCAATAAAAAATTATGCAATGAACAAGTACAACATAATATTATATAGTAATAAATATGGGAAATTTTAAAATTAGTAATTAAATTATAAATATTATAAATTTGTAATGGATATTTTATTAGGAAGGTTTAAATATGTTATATTAAAAATATATAAGTTAGAATAGAATAAATGAATAAGTAAAAATTTGGGATGAAAAATATAAGAATTAAGGAAATGTATAGCGTAATGTGTCTTATAAATGTAAAAAGATAAATTTTGATTGGTTATATAAAGTGCAGGCTTAAAAATGGAATTGAAAGTTGAAAATATCAACGGATGGTCAAATTTTTGTATTTTACAAAACAGGATTATAATAAGCGAAAAATTAAGATAGCATAATAAAAAAAGGTGGCATATTAACATAATATAATTCAGCTACACAATATAATTAGAAGAATCTAAAATTTGTTATTTTATGACATGAACATGAGAATAAGAGACAAAATGGTCTATACCGATATAAAAATGATAGATATTTAAAAACATAAAAATAAGGAGTGAAAGAATAACTTACTAATATCAACGGTGTGTTTTTGAGTTTCCAGAAGTAGGAAATGTTGCGTGGGTATTTTTGAATTAGAACATCAAAGCCGATCAATTTATGTTCAAGAATAGATGAAAGAAGTTAAACTTGGATGAAGAAGTTGTTTGATTCTTTAGGTTTTATATCATCTGAGTGTTAGGTTAGAGAAGTTAATGTAAACAGTAAAACAAATAGGGAGTCAATGAATCGTTTTTGAAACTAAATAATTAGGACAAGACAACAAAACAGTGTGATTCATTGACTAAGAATGGGAAATTAATACCGGAGAAAGAATGTCTATCTTGTGTATGTAAATTAATAATATAAAAATGAATAGGAAATTATGTGATATTAAAATGATATAAGGTAATACTAATGAATATTAAGTGTAAATAAAAGTTGATTGGTTTTTACGAAGATAAATATTAAGTGTAAATCAAAATTAATTATAAACTAAAAATAAGTTATGTGATAACAGTAATGGTTATTATAGTAAGTTGCGAAATATGAAGTGAGTAAATTTGGTTTTTCCTTCGTTAACGAAATAGTGAGCTAATTGAATCTTTAAGTATATTGCTCAATTTTATTTCTATTATCATACAATTAATATGTCATTCTATTCTTTTATCTTTCTGATTTTGAAATTCTATTTTTTTCTTTCGCAGTAATTGCGAAACAGGGTTATCTCAATATCGACATCTACATAAAATTGACACTAATGAGTTCTAGCCTTCAAAGTAATTGTCTAATTCAGTAAGGGTCGATAACATTAACAGCGACGTATAATGGCAAACAATATTGGGAAATGAAAGAAGGAAATACATGAAACAAATACATGAAATTAGCAATTTTCTGACGCTAACGAAGATGTAGATGATGAAGGTGCAGTTGCGAAGTGAATTCCTTCCCTTTGCCAAGTTGCATGAATTTTCTTATCCAACCTTCGCTGCTGACGGGCAACCGTTTGCAATTGTTCATTCATGGCTTTAAGCTAATCATTCATTGCATTAAGTTGGTTCTGTGTCTTATTGGAAGTGATTTCCAATAATCTAGAGATTCTTTCCCAATCCTTGGGTGCAACTTCACCTTCACTCGAATCAAAAAATGCCAAATCAGGGGCAGAATTGGATGCGTCGATGGAGAACTTTAACTTATATGCAACACGCGTCCGATGATCTTTAAGCTGCATCTTATCTTGTAACAATATTTCTGAGCGTCTTAAGTATGTAAGATCAAAATACTGACGGTTCATAAATGTCAGTCTACTAAGATCAATCCCAAAATGGTGAGCCAGAGTAAGTTGCTAAATAGCCCATTCCTATGGATGTTCCTTTGTTTGTGACAGATTTAATCAAAGATATGGAAAAATGAACAAACATATCAGGAACGAGTTTTTCATCTATGGAATATAATAGTGCCAGTTCTTTAGAGCATTTGTTGCTCTGGCTTTTTCCAAAGACAACCTAACACATAAATTTATGAACCATTAATCGTTTAGCGGAAAAAATGTAAGAATTCGAAGCATTATGAGGATCGAATTCAGGGAAATTAGTCAAAAAGTTCTAATATATTGTTGGCGAGAAGGTCTGATGGGAACCGTGAACCTCTAATTTAGGAAAGTGGAAAACCTGCCACAACAACCTCTGATTTAATCTATAAAGTTCACCTCTTAATCTAAACCAAAAGTTTTGAGGTTTGTTGGATTCAAACTTCAAAGATGTAAAAAATTCCAATGCGAGCTCGAGGGAGTCAAGATAATTGATATGTATAAAATGTCCCCAACCGCCTCTATTAGAGAATTCAATAACTTTGTCTTTCAAATCTACTTGTTTTAAAAGGTCAAAATCGAAATATCGCGGATTGAGAATCCTTTTGTTTTTTAGAACCAAATACCTCGATCCTTCTTCTGTTGAATAAATGGGGAATGGAGCATTGTAATCGGTTGCTATGTTTATCATCATTTGACTTCTCAGCTCAGCTTCAATTTCTTCAAGAGTTTTGTTCGATCTGTGAGGCATGACGTTTGGAAAACCAACAAAATCAGATAAAGAAATAGCGCCAAATTTAAAACTCAGAAAACAAAAAAGATGAAAACAATTGATATTTGATGAAGAAATGTCGTTATTTCAACATAACTGAAACATGTACATAGCTTGTGCTTTTATACTACTACTGAAAAGAAAACTATTGGCTACTATTCTGACATGGGCAACAATTGGCTGTTGTGCTGTGTAACAGAGAAGGACAGCTTGGAGGAGGCAATGCAGGTCTGTGTTGCTGCACTGCTGTGGAGAGAAGTGAGGGAGGAGGCGTGCCTGAAAGGGGACAAGGCACGTGATGCTGTTGGGTATTTGGATTGTGGGCTTGGGTCGGTTATGGATGGTCCATGACCCATGGGTTGATGAGTGTTTTAGGGTTAACCATGTGACTTGTTCGGTAGAGTAGTACATGTAAAATCCTTCTTCACTTTAAAACGCCCCCTTCAAGTCGGAGACCCGGAGACACGAAGGGATCTTAACTTGGAGAGGAGTGTTGCGAATGCTCGTGTGATAAGGGGTTTTGTCAGAAGATCTGCGAGCTGGTCTTCACTTCGCGTGTGCATGAGATTTAAGAAACCCGAGGTGACTGCATCGCGTACAAGGTGGAGATCGATCTCCAGGTGCTTTGTCCGCTCGTGGAAGACAGGGTTTTTGGAGATGTGGATTGTTGCTGGCTATCGCATAATAATGGTATGCTTGTTCGGAATTCTACTCGAAAACATTTCAATAATTGAATGATCCACCTGAGCTCGCATGTGGTTGAAGCGAGGCTGTGATATTCTGCTTCTGCGGATGATCGACTAACAGTGTTTTGCTTCTTTGTCTTCCAGGAGATGGGCGATTTTTCGAGGAAGACACAGAAGCCGGTGAGGGAGAGTCGACTGAAAGCACAGCTTGCCCAATCCGAGTCTAAGTATGCGGTAAGTTGTAGATCTGATTCTGTCGTGTAGAATAGACCCTGGTTCTGGGTTACTTTAAGGTATTTCAGGACATGTTTCGCTGCCTTTCAATGGCTTTCCCGTGGTGTTTGCATAAACTGACTGAGTTGTTGTTTGGCGTAGGTGAGATTGGGTCTTGTGAAGCTCAAGTACTGGAGCCTCCCCACGATCCTTCTGTATAGTCTGGGCATCTAAACAGTTCTCCGTCGTTGATGGTGAGCTTGCTACCTGGCGTTAAAGGT
Organism: Erythroxylum gracilipes; assembly: GCA_026413385.1. Taxonomy (NCBI): domain Eukaryota; kingdom Viridiplantae; phylum Streptophyta; class Magnoliopsida; order Malpighiales; family Erythroxylaceae; genus Erythroxylum; species Erythroxylum gracilipes. Next base: position 24,246,853 of record JANZLC010000006.1, read on the forward strand.
GTGTTGCAGGCCTTACAGTTGAGTAGGTCAGTTTCTTGTAGTATGTCTCTTATGTATTTGCCTTGACCGAGGAAAGTTCCCTCTGTTGATCTTGCGATTTCGACCCCTAGGAAGAACTTCGCATATCCTAGATCTTTTATTGTGAACTCACGGTGTAATGCTTGTTTGATGTGTATCAGGTGTCCCTCATCTGCTCCAGTGATGAGGATGTCATCCACGTAGATTAGGATGGCTGCAAAATTGTTGCCCTGGCCCTTGGTGTATAGACAGTAGTCTGATTCTGCTTTGTCAAAGCCCAGCCCCTTCAATTTCGAGGTAAGTTCCTTATGCCATTGTCGGCCTGCCTGTTTAAGTCCATAGATAGGTTTTAACAACCTGCAGACTTCTCCTTCCTTGGCTCTATCGTAGCCTTGTGGGGGTAGCATATAGAGTTCCTCTTCTAGGTGCCCGTGTAGATATGCATCATTGATGTCGCATTGTAGGATCGGCCATTGTTTGGCTGTAGCTATGGCTAGGAAAATTCGGATAGTGACAACCCTGGCTACGGGGGAGTAGACTTCTGAGTAGTCTATCCCTTCTTTTTGGTTGAAGCCCTTAGCTACTAGTCTGGACTTTAGCTTGTCAATAGAGCCATCTGGGTTGTACTTCACTCTGTATACCCATTTGGAGGCTATAGCCCTTTTTCCTTTGGGTAGTTTTGTCAGAACCCATGTTTGGTTGTTCTCCAAAGCTTGTAACTGCATGTTCATAGAGTCCATCCATTCTGCTGATCTGCAAGCAGTCTCATATGATAGAGGTTCAAAGACAGTACTTACATTTCCTATGAACGCCTTGTAGCTTGGACTGAATGTGATGGAGTGTGTAACTCCCTTGTCTTCTTGTGTTTCTACAGGACCAAGAACTCTTGCAGCATTGCTGGAACAATCAAGGGTAGGAGTGAAGTGATGAGCCGAGGCTTGGTGTACATAGTCATCAAGGTATTTTGGGGTAATATGGGTTCTTAGGCTTCTCCTTAAATTATTGGTTGGTATAGTGTTTTGGCTTGGTAACTCTTCAGGTTGTGATGGAGTTTCTATGGTTTCCTGTGTATTTTCAATCTGCTGCATGCTTGATGACCCTGGCATATCACATATTGTTTCTGTGTCATTGTCTGTGAGGTTGAGGGGGAATAATGGCTGAGGGGTCTTTTTGGCTGTGGTTTGGGTATTGGCATAAGGGAAAGTACCTTCGTGGAAGGTTACATCCCTTAAACTGAATACATGTTTTGTCTTAAGATCCATAACTCGATAAGCCTTATAATCTGGCATATACCCAAGGAAAATGCATTTCAGGGATCTGGGGTCCAACTTAGTCCGAGTTGATGTTTTATCTAAAGCAAAATAGAGGCACCCGAAAGTTTTTAGATGGTCATAGGTGGGTCTTTTGCTATACAGTACTTCATAAGGCGTTTTCCATTGTAGAATTTTGGTAGGTATCCTATTTAAAAGGTAGGTGGCAGTAAGTAGGGCCTCTCCCCAGTAATATTTAGGTAAGCTTGCTGTGAACAATAAGGCCCTAGTTATCTGTAACAAGTGTTTGTGTTTTATTTCAACTACCTCATTTTGTTGTGGGGTGTATGGACAACTCTTTTGGTGCACAATCCCTATTTCTGCAAAGTATTTCTTGCACTCTCGGTTTATGAACTCTCCCCCATTATCAGTTTGGATCTTTAGAACTTTCTTCCCATACTGTTTTTCGATGGTTGTGATGAATTGGGCTATGGTAGATTGGGTTTGGTCTTTATGTTTGAGCAGAAAGGTCCATGCCCTGGAATAGTCATCCACAATGGTTAGAAAGAATTGTGAGCCATCTAGGTTGGGTATTCGGTAGGGTCCCCACAAGTCCATATGTAGAATTTCAAGAGGCCTTGAGGTCTGAATGTTATGCTTAGGGAAAGGTTTTCTGTGTTGTTTTGCTAAAGGACATACTTCACATTCGGATAGGTTATGATTGAAAGGTTTGATATCATTGATATGCAACAACTTGTCTTTTGAAATATGCCCTAATCTACTATGCCAAACATCAGCTGAAATGGAAACATTAAAAACAACATTTTCAGTCCTATAGAAGTCCAGTAAGGGACCTTTCAGGGTTCCTAAGGGTAGCAGGCTGTTTGTGGTTAACTTATACAATCCCTTCCTAGCCCTGATTGTTGCCACAATACTGTTAGTCTATAGGTCCTGCAAAAATAGATTGTTGGATACGAATATTGCAGCCACTTCATTTTGTGTTGTAAGCTTATTAACAGATAGTAAATTCTTAAAGAATCTTGGTATATGTAAGACTTCATTAAGGGTGATGATATCACCAATAGTGGCCTGGCATATATGTTCAACTTGTTGCTTTGTGCCATCCGGGAGAGTAACAGGCTCATATAGTTTGTTGACTTCATGTTTATGGCAGGAATTTAGATTGGTAACCATGTGTGATGATGCACCTGAATCAATTAGCCATATACATGCATGTTCTTTGCTGTAAGCATTAATTCGATCATTACCTACAAAATTTGCATGCCCACTCAGTTTTACCTCTCTTGTGGCCTTCCCTTTGATTGCTTTGGATACCTCTTGTTTTATAAAGTTGGCTAAATCTTGAGGAATTTGGTTATTTCTTTCAGTGTACTCATTAGACTCAACTTGTGCATCTGCAGGGGAGTCACCAATCATAGCTAGGTTGGCTTTGTTTTTCTGGCCAGTCAGCTCCTTGTACCAGTCGGGGACACCATGAATCTTGAAGCAAGTCTCTACGGTATGTCCAGTTTTACCACACTTCTCACAGTACTTGTCTTCCTTTTTTGTGAATGCCCTCTTTCCACTGCTGTTGTTGTTTCTGTTTCCTCTCCTAGCATTTTGGTTTGTCTGTCTTACCATCATAGCAACATTCGTATTATTGTCAATGTTAGCACTTACTGTTTTTTGCCTCTCCATGGTTTGCATCATGGAAAAAGCCCTATTTACCATAGGCAGTGGCTCCATCAGCATAACTTGATTCACAACATGTTCATAGTCTTCATTTAGACCCATCAAAAATTGCACCAATCTATGTGTGTTCTCCTTGGTATTAATAGCTTTAGCAGCCTCACAAATGCATGTAGGTATCGGGCTCAAGCTAGCTAAATCATCCCACAGTTTGTTTAATTTGGTATAATACGCAGAAATGGTGAGATTACCTTGTTTGAGGTTACTAATCTCCCTTTATAGTTTATACAGGAGTGGTTCGTTAGCCTCACCGAATCTCACCCTCAGCTCTTCCCAAAGTTCCCTTGCTGTGGAGAGGACAGGAATGCATCACCTAGCTCCTTGGTCATGGAGTTGAGTATCCAAGATTTGACAATGGAATCAGCTCTCCTCCATCTGGTAAGCAAGTTACTGTCCTCCATTGGTTGCATGCAAGTTCCATCAATGAAGGATAATTTATCCTTTGCACATAGAGCAATCATCATCGATTTGCTCTAAGTGAAGTAATTGTTGCCATTGAAGAGAGTAGTGACTAAAATGGCTCCAGGGTTCTCAGTATTAGTTATGGAGTATTTTTCTAAATCTGGGTTTTCACTGCTTTCTTCCATGCTTGACATTGTGATAGGTAGGTATGGAGGGTAAAATGGATCAGCCCTTTGGCTCTGATACCATGAAAAACAATTGATATTTGATGAAGAAATGTCGTTATTTCAACATAACCGAAACATGTACATAGCTTGTGCTTTTATACTACTACTGAAAAGAAAACTATTGGCTACTATTCTGACATGGGCAACAATTGGCTGTTGTGCTGTGTAACAGAGAAGGACAGCTTGGAGGAGGCAATGCAGGTCTGTGTTGCTGCACTGCTGTGGAGAGAAGTGAGGGAGGAGGCGTGCCTGAAAGGGGACAAGGCATGTGATGCTGTTAGGTATTTGGATTATGGGCTTGGGTCGGTTATGGATGGTCCATGACCCATGGGTTGATGAGTGTTTTAGGGTTAACCATTTGACTTGTTCGGTAGAGTAGTACATGTAAAATCCTTCTTCACTTTAACACAAGTCAACTCTGATGTGGACCTGAACATCGTCCCAAATGATGATGACACTCCATAAGAGCCTGCTATCGCTGAAACTAACACCAACTGCATGTCCATTGTCATTCTAATGATGACTAATGCAGTGGTTGCAATTTCCATCACCAACTGCATTTCCATTACCATCGAAAAGCGATAAACTTTCTTGTAAATCTTCTCTATAATACAACCAATGAAGTACTTGGCATGAGTTAAGCCATCAAGCCTATCGTGCTTTGAACTTAAGGCCAGAAGGACTAAACTCAAAGTTAACAGGATCACACAGTTCAAATTCTGAAACATGATCTTTTGTTTTAAAATTCATGTCTGATATGGCTTACTACGTCATCAATGTTAATGGAGACACTAACGTCAGGTTAAATTTAAAAAAATTGAAATTTTGAATATTTAATTGTCACTTTTTAAAGTTCCAGCTATACTTATAAAATTGAGCAAAGTTTAGGAATTTTTTAATTAACTCAAGATTTTATTACACATGCTTCATTTTATGTACATAACACTTCAAGCATCAAAATTTTATTTATAATATAAAATATATAAGGTATTATATTGATTAACTCAAAAAAAATTTATTAAAACAAAATTTTGAAAAAAATACATTTATTCATAAAATGCTAATGTAATTCTGTTTTAATTTTACACATTCACAACTTACAAATTCTACTCGATAATATAAAATAATTGAATGTTTTAAACTTTGAATTATTTAAGATATCATTTTATTTACAAATCTTGATATAGGATGAATAGAAAACAATTATCACACTATTTGGAATTTAAAATAGAAACACCAACTTTTGTAAAAAGAAAATGTATAAACGTTGTCAAGATTTTTCTTCTTAATTATTGGAATCGTACATCTGTAAATATATTTTTAGACTCCTAATTATAGTTATAGGATTAATTATTGAGATTTTTTTACCTTATTGTACAATATAACTAGTACATTTTTGAGAAAGTAATAATGAATAGAATTATTTTCCCCTCTTCTTCTCATCTTTTAAGTTGGTATCAAAGTGTACAAAACCTTTTGAAGATAAGTTAAAAATCTATTCCTATTATTGCTCAATTCGAAGGAGCTTTTAATGCAAACATCATTCTTTCTAAATCAAATTATGATGTTTGGTTATAGCTAATGGAGATACATGTTGAAAAAGGGAAACTCTCTTATATCTGTGACAAAACAAAGCCACCTACAGAATCTGAAGATGTGTATACAAAGTGGTATGCTAAAAATCAAAAAGTTAAAAGATGGTTACTTATGTCAATGAGTCCAGATATTATGGAGCTATACTTACAATTACCTATGGCCCATGAAATCTGGAGCACACTAGCAAAAGCCTTCCATGATGGAAATGATAAATTGCAGTTGTTTTCCTTGAACTAAAAGGCATTCACTACAAAACAAAGTACAAGAGCTCTCTCTAAATACTATGGAGAGTTGCTGAAGTCTTTTAAGAACTAGATCACTATGACAAAATAGTAATGAAGGATCCTGAAGATATTGAAATATAATGAAAGTCGATTGAACGACCAAGGGTGCATATATTCCTAGCAGGTTTGGATGATGTTTTTTAAGAGGTTTATGGAGATATTATAAGGAAGGAATCAATTCCATCTTTGAAAGAAAGCTATGCATTGATTTGACAAGAGGCAGTACACTATGAAACATTGAAAGGAGAATTTTGAAACCTTGAAGTTGTTGTTATGGTGGTTAGAAACAAATTAAAGACAATCCTTGATGTTGAAAAGTCTACATACAAATTCACTCATTGCAACCAAAATCGACATACTAAAGATTACTGCTATGAACTTATAGGATATCCAGATTGGTGGGATCATAATAAAGCATCTCGAAAGAAGAATTTTTAAGGAAACTCCAACTGCTGCTATTGCCGAGTCAAAATCAATGATGATGTTGTTGAGAAGGCTTCTATACATTAGTAGCAGCTTTAGATAATGGAGTTAAGAATTTTAATGTTTCTACACCTATTTATAATAGCATATGGATAATTGATTTTGGCGCTACAAATCATGACTTTTGATTCTAAACAGGTTATTGAACTCATAGAGCCCTAAAAAAAATTTTGCTACTGCTAAAAGTGATAAAGCCCAATTGTTGGCAAAAGGTTTTTAACTCTTACTAATACTCTAAATTTGTATTATATTTTGGTTTTTCCATCCTTGAATTATAACTTTTTGTCTCAAATAACAATAACCTTATCTTGCAATGTAATCTTTTGGCCTAACTTTTGTCTCTTTAAGGATGTTCAAACAAAGCAGATGATTGGTTATAGTATTAGGAGAGTGAAGTTCTATTATCTGGACTTAACGTCAAGGAGTTTAGCAAGTTGTATCAAGTTTTTGTGGATAAATCAAAGGTGGAGAAAAATAAAGCTAAACTCTAGTTGTGACATCGGCATTTGGGGCATGCATCTTTTGGGTATCTTAAAAAATTATTTCCTAGTTTGTTTGAAAAAAATTGATGTCTCTAATTTCCCTTGTGATGTCTGTGAAATTGCAAAAGGTCATCGAAATTCATTTCCATCAATGTTAAATAAGAGTCCCATGCCTTTTATGGTTATTCACTCTGATGTTTGAGGTCCATCCAAAATTCCAACTTTAGGTGGATCTCATTAGTATGTTACTTTTATTGATGATTGTACGAGGATAACTAGGTTATGCTTAATAAAAATCTAAGAGTGAAGTGAATTTCTTGTTCCAAAAATTCCATAAGATCATTCAAACTCAGTACAATGCACATGTTCAAGTTCTTCACAGTGGTAATGGTGGAGAATATTAGAGCTTTGAATTAAAATCTTATTTGGAAGCACAAGGTATTATTAATCAAACTACCTACGTGGATACACCCTAATAGAATGGGGTAGCCCATTTACTATAATTTGTTCGTGCCTTATTAATTCAAGTTCATATACTATTGCTTATTAGTAAGAAGTTCTTTCGTCCAGTGGATATTTGATTAATTGAACTTCCTCTTCCTCTTTTGAATTTCAAATACTATTTCAAGTCCTTATTAATGTTGTAGTTACTCCACCAATACTAAATATGCATCCTTATGCTTTTGGATCCGTAACATTTGTGCATATCAATAAACATCACCACAATAAGCTAGCTCCACGAGCCATATGATGTGTTTTTTTTTGGTATGAAACAAACTAAAAGGGGTATCGAAGTTATCATCCTCTAACTAAACATATGTTCATAATAATGGATGTAGTCTTTCATGAAGATACAATCCATTTCTTTGAGTATGAACTTTAGGGGGAGTACCAGAAGGAAATTCAGACTTTTGATTATGAACTTCAAGGGGAGTGAGAAGGTGAATCTCGTGTTTTAGATGTTAATGCTGTTAGTGATGGTGCTAATAATCTGTTGGAACATGAAGATGAGCAAGAAGGGGTTATTGAACTAAAGGATATTGAACAAGAAGGGACTACTAAAGAGGAGGATGTTGGTCCAACAAGTGTAAAAGTTAAAGACTCTCACTAATATACCATACCAATTGTTTACTGAGGATGTTCCTATTCTTGACCCTAAGCCATCCAGAAAACAACTACCAAAGCATCTTACTAGAGATATTCCTAAGCCTACATATGAATATGAAATTTCAAGTAGTGTTAAATATCTTATGAGTAATGATGTATCAAATAATAATCTTTCATAATCAAATAAGTCATTTGTAAATCAATTATCTGTTACAGCTATTCCTAACAGTGTGTAGGAAGCTCTAGATATTCCAAAGTGGAGAGCTGCAATGAATGAGGAAATGAACTCTTTACAAAAAATAAAACTTGGGAGATTGTTAATTGCCCACCAAGAAAGAAGCCAGTTGGATGCTGACGGGTTTACATTGTAAAGTACAATACAGATGGCACAATTGATTCAAAGCAAGATTAGGGGCAAATGGGTAATGCCCAAACTTATGGGATTGATTACATAGAGATATTTGCTCATATAACTAAAATTAAAATTGTTAGAGTATTGTTATCTCTAGTTGCAAACTTGGATTGGCCTGTGCAACAATTTTATGTAAAGCATGCTTTTTTGCTTGGTGCTTATCTGAAGAAATCTATATGGAGCTTCCACTAGGTTGTATGGTAGTAAAAAGATAGAGTAAAAAGGTTTGTAGATTGAAGAAATCATTGTATGAGCTGAAGCGATCTCTTAGAGTATGGTTTGGAAGGTTTACAAGGCCTATGATAACTTTCAGATATCAAAAGCAATTCTACCCACACTTTATTCTTAAAAAGAAGGCAAGATAAAATCGTTGCTCTTATTGTATATATAGATGACATTGATGGTGACAAGAGATGATCAAAAAGAGAGGAAGGCACTACAAGAATACTTGAGTGGAGAATTTGAAATGAAAAATCTTGGTTGCTTGAAATATTTTCTTAGGATTGAAGTTTCTAGATTGGAGAAAGGGAATTTTCTATCACAAAGAAAATATGGATTAGACTTATTACAAGAAACTAGTATGTCAACATGTCAACTAACTGATACATCAGTTGAGGAAGGCTTGAAGTTATATGTATAAGCAAACCAAATACCAGTTGATAAAGGAAGATACCAAAGGCTTGTAGGAAGGCTAATGTACTTGGCTCACCAAAAACCTAACCTCGTTTATGCTTTGAGTATTGTTAATCAGTTTATGCGTAGTCCTGGAGAACAACATATGAGGGCAGTTATGAGAATTTTGAGGTATCTAAAAGCTGCTACAGGTAAAGGAATTTTGTTTGCTAAAAATACAGATTGCCAAAGTATAGATGTGTATACAAATGCTAATTGGGATGGATCAATAGAAGATAGACGATAAACTTCTGGCTACTTCACATTTGTGGGTGGTAACCTAGTTATATAGAGAAGTAAAAGACAAAACATGTTCGATCGGTCAAGTATTGAAGCTGAATTTAGAGGTATAACACTTGGTCTCTGTGGAGATTTGTGGCTCAGACTACTTTTACAAGATTTAGGCTATCCACTTAAGCATCTAATTAGTCTATATTGTGATAACAAAGGTGCTTGTGATATAGGTCACAATCATGTCCAACATGATCAAACAAAGCATGTTGAGGTTGATAGGTTCTTTATTAAGGAGAAGTTGGACGAAAAAATTGTGGAGTTGCCCAAGATTCAGTTTGAGGATCAATTGACTAAAATTCTTACTAAAGTAGTTTCAAATCATATGTTCTCAAAATTTCTTGACAAGTTGGACATGCATAGCATCTATGCACCAATTCCAGAAGGAGTGTTGAGATTTCCCCCCTTAATTGTTAGGATTGTATATCTGTAAATATATTCTTAAACTCCTAATTATAGCAATAAGATTAATTATTGAGATTTATTCCCTTATTCTACAATATACCTAGTACATTTTACGAGAAAGTAACAACGAACATAACTATTTTTCCTTCTTCTCCTTCTTCTCATCTTTCAAGTAATGCCTCTTTACTACTAAAATCAATAATAAAGAAAATTAAGCATAAGTTACGTAAAAATTTACTAACATTAAACTAGCAACTTTTAGAAATCACATTAAAAATTTATAAAGAATAATATTTGTGTAATAGTAATACTAATTATCTGAAGTCTTATTTTACCAACAAACAATTTTACAATATTATAATTTGAAAAGAAAACTCTTCATCTCAAAGACTTAAATAAAGAATTTGGAGTATAAGCTTCATCTCAAAAACAAATGTTAGGATGCATTTGGAGTAGAAATTAGAAGTACTAATTTTCAATTATGTTGCTTGTTGATAACAAAAGATTAATTTTTTTATTCCAACTAAATTCCGAAGATTTTAAAAATAATTATTTTTATAACTTTATTTCTTACAATTTGATTAACACTTATTTTGGATAGCTTAATTTTCATCAAATTACTCTATATTGGTTACAAGTGTAAAGATTGAGGCTGCAGTTTCCAAATGTGTGAAGAGTTAGGATTGCATAGGACCACGTAGTTCTTAGTTTTATCATCGTTCATATGCTATTATATAGCATTTAATAAATGTTCTAAATTTTAAACATCTTTAACCATGATTTTTATCACATGTAAAATAAGGTATTAAAAAATAGCTGATTAATTTTTAAGTGTCAATTATAAGTATCGGAATAATTTAAAATATTAAGAAGTAAAATATTTGTTTTAACTAATTAAGTTGTATATGTACTCATACAGATAACACACAAATATAATGAATAATAAAACAAAGGAAGTCCTCATAGTATAATCAACTTAGAGGTAATTAAAAATGAACCATAATTAAATGGATGTAGGTATAGGAGAAACTGTTGTGCCAAAGGTCCAACTCGTGAGTCTCTTAACTAATCCCCAATTCTTCAACTTGATTTGATCTTGACAAAAGAAGAGCTAACCAAATTGCTTGTATCCTTCTAAATGTTGCTTTCTGCCAAAATCCTCCTCTATCAACCAGATCCTTCTAGCACCCAACTTTTCCTTTGTTATTCAAACTCATGGCCACGTTCCGTTGCCTTACATAAATGGCCTCTCGTGACAAACAAAGCAAATCTAATGTCGAGCCTTGGGGGAAAAAGGATCAAGATGAGGGTAAGTAATCTATTCCAAAAACGGAATGGCACTTGCACTTGTACATACTAAAGGATCATTCAAGCCTCATCTCTCTCCATTTAATTGTCGCAGTTACTAGGGTGGCTTAACGATAAATTAAGACGAACTAGCACGGAGCCGTTGAAGAGTTTTAGGAAAGGTACTCTGTGTCTATGCTCTTTTGTTTTTCTTTGGCTCAGTCCTGGTAGAACACGCTAACGATATTAGTGCTTTTTAGGCTTGTTATCTATATTAAACTTTTCAAAATGTACGTAGCGTTTGGTTAGCGTCTTCAGCAGATATGGACAGGACATGACTGGGCAGGACGGGACGGAACAGAACAAGAATTGAAGACAGTGAGATGTTTGGTTGCAATGGACAGAACAGAGATAATTGCCTTCGTCCTGAGTACAAAAATGTGTTTGGTTGCCTAGGACAGAACATAAAATAGTGTTAATGACCGAAATGCCCCTATAGTATAATAAAAATAGTAGATGTAATTCATTAATTATTTGATAATTGTTGCAATATTTATTTTACAATTTTGAATTATGTTATTATTA
>JANZLC010000006.1:24258202-24269092 GCA_026413385.1 Erythroxylum gracilipes
TATGTTTTATGTTTTTATTAGAGTTATAAACTAATTTTTGTAGAATTAAATATCTAAATTCTAAATTCTTATAAGAATATTCATTGAAATACTAAAATATATAATATTCATATTCTTATAATTTTTTAAAGTTATGTCCTTATAAGTCATTTTACATATAAGCAGTTAATACTAAACAACTAATTTAATGCAATCAGCTGGTCAAATCAGCTGATATAATCAGCTATCAGCTAAATGCAATCAGCTGATTGCCAAACAGGGCCAATGGGTACATACAAAGATGGTCAATGATGCGTTCCTGTGATGACGGAGTAGTCGAACTCAGCTCAGAAAAGGAATTTGAATTTTTGTTCGGGTCTATTAAATTTCATTCACAATATTGTAATTAAAACATGTGAGAGAAAACTCCAAGGAGCGGGTGAGTTGGTAAGAGGCTCTTCTGATTTAAGTGAGATCACGAGTTCAAACCTCTCTCATATATGTAGCTATTTAAAACTTGAGGTCAGAGCTTTGCATCTCACAAGGAACCTACCCTGCTCGAGCGGAGATTAGTCTAGGTGTGGATAGCTTAAAGATGTCTTCCCATAATTGGGACCCTTTTAAAACATCTCGTGGGTAACAAAAAAAACATGTAAGAGAAAAGGAAGGAACTGATGTTATTATATTTATGTTGTTACTCCAATAGTTGGTTTAGATAGTCTAATTGCCAATTTTAAGTGACATTGTGCACCAAGCAATATTATGAACACGAACCATTATTAATATTAGATTTGATTATGGTATGGTACTGAATCAATACCGATTAATATCGAGTATTATTTTGAGTAATTTTTTAAATTTATAAAATAGTCTTTGAATGTTTTTAAAATTGCAAAATAATTCTTTAATATATTGTACTGTATAATTTATAATGTTACATCAACCTGTTTATGAAAATCATAATAATTGAAATTTGAAATAACAATAATTTATTTATTATTATTAATATTATTTTTCACATATTTGTAAAATTATATGTTTAATTTAATAAAAAATCAACTTAAATTCTTATAAATTGTAAAATTGATGTTTTCTTTCTTAATTACTATAATATATTGTTTCTTATTCCTATCTAAAAAGGTATGTTTTTTTTCTTGTTCTAGTTAAGAGTCACAGATAGAGATATTGATAGGCTTTTATTTGATGCATTAACATAGGTAATTTGGAGTAGATACATGTTAAATTGATGTTTTTGTATTATCTTTCAGTGTTAGGAGTTTTTGGAAAAATAGAGCAAAAGAAGAGAGGACTGCTACTGAAAAGAATCACACAAAGGAGGATGGCCATCATTTTTTTAAAAAAGCAGATAGTTCAACGTGCTTTGAAAAAGAGAAAAGAAGGAGCCATAAAACACAAAGGGAAAAGAGCAAAATGCAAAAGAGGGTTCGGTGTATTTGAAAAACAGAAAAGACAGCCAACACATAGCCTCTAAGCTGAGAAAACTGACGTAGCCCCGCTTGGTTCCTTCCTTCATTTCACTCCAATGCTGCCTCTTCACGCCTCCAATCACGCTAACGCAGCAGCTCCATTCACGGGAGAAGACAACCTCCACTACAAGACAAAGAAGCCTCCACCGAAATAGCTCAACCAACTCACCAACAGCTAGACACGCAGCCATCCAAACGAGACGCATGGAGACTCCACAAAAACACCTCCTCAACTCACGCAGTCATTCTGGATTCCCTACTCCACTCACGCACCAGTCTTTCACATAGCCTCAACTAGCACAAGACAACGTAAGTATAACTCAGCATCCTCCAGTCACATTAACCAGGCATCCACTCACGCACATCGCAGCTGGCTTTTCACTCTATCAATCCACCACACATCACTTCAGCCCTTCACCAACGTAGTAACCACGTAGCCTCCCTCCACTCTCTTCACAACAAAACCTCCACTTACGCATACACTAGGAGCAGCTTCCAAGAGCAGAACACGCACGTCACCCTTCACTGCTGCAGCTCTCACTCCACGTAGCAACCTCCATTTCAGCTCATTCACGCATAAACCTTTCACTCCACTGAAGCAACTACACCGCCTCCACTAACACAACAACAAAGTTGCCTCTCCACTTTCATAAATTTACCTTGGCACATTCACATACAAGCTCCAACTTCAACGTAGCAACCTCCACCAAAAAAACAACAGTCACAGCCCCTATTTGATTCACAACGTGTTTTCTTTATTTAGTTTATTCATGAGTTTGTTTAGGGTTGTTACTTGTGGATTGGTTGGCATGATGATTTGTGGCTAGAATTTTAATTTCTCTTAGGGATTTGATGTTTTGGTGATGCTTTGACATTAAACATTACTGGAAATTCATGACTGAAAATTTACGTACTTGTTGATTTTCCTTGGATTTAATTATTCTTACTTTGGATTATTAAAAGTTTGCTTGGTATAAATTCACCTTTGGAAAAAAGGAGTTTTTCTTAGAAGATTGAAGAAAATTTTGACTAGATTTTGTTGTGAGTTAGGAGAGCCAAGAAATCTAGGAGGTGAAATTAGAAGGTTTGAGTTTGGAACTTAAGAAACTCTAGGAAATACTTGAGTAAGGGGTTACTAAGTAACATCTAGAATGGATAGATTAATTCACCTTTAGGAGAAGGGGATTAATTACTCTTAAAAATTCACTTACAAGGTTAGGATTTTTCAATGATGGAGGGTAGTTATGTCTTTATTAAGGTTGGAAAAAATATCTTTTCCTAAAAGAAAGTCATTCCCCATTGTCATTAATACTTTTAATTAAACATTTGTTGCACTCTTTTCTTAATCAATTATTGCATAGATTTGTCATATTCATAGTTATTTTGGTTGCATTGAATCGTGTAGTTGCTTAGAAATTTCCTTGAGTTTTTAATAATTCGTTACATTGCTTTTAATTTCCTAAAATTTCACTAAACCCGATTTCAAACACTGTCCGCTAGCATAGATTTGAACTTTCTCATAATCCCTGTGGACACGACTCGGTTTTTACCGATTTATTACTCACTTCGATAACCGTGCACTTGTGGTTCACGAACAAGTTTTTGGTGCCATTGCTGGGGATTAATGTTTGAATGTTTTCTTCTATAGCTAGTTTGATATTTACTTGTTGGTTTTCTTTTTGTCCCTATAGTAACTTATTTATTTCTTTTTCTTTTTGCATTTTTGTTTTCTTGCGCAACTTGTGTGTAAGAGGATTGTATGCCCCGAACTACTAGAGGGAAAGAAAGACAGTTTGACCCAGAGTTGGAAAGAATAGTAAAGTCAATTCGTCGACAAAAGAAAATGAAAAATCAAGCAGAAGAACTTCAGAGAATTCAAAGAGAGAGGGATGAAATGGCTCAAAGATTAGCTCAACTAGAGGCCAAACTTGGTGTAGCTAATTTAACTGGAGGAAATGGAAGAGGAGATAATAGAAATGAATAGGAACAGTTACAACAATGTCCTATCAGGGAATATTTCCAACCTACAGTAGTACACAATTATAACGGTATCCAAAGGCTTAATGTTTGTGCTCAGAATTTTGATATTTCTCCAGGACTCATCAATTTAGTTCAAATAAATCAGTTTGGAGGAGCACCAATAGAGGATCCACATGATCATCTTGCAAGTTTCCAGGAATTATGTGACACTATCAAGACTGAAGGGGCAACGTAAGATGACATTAGGCTCACTTTGTTCCCATTCTCTCTTTGGGACAAAGGAAAGAATTGGCTTTATTGAATTTTTCCTGATAGAATGTGAACTTGACAAGAGGTGGCATAATAGTTCTTGATTAAAATTTCCCCACCTAATAAAACTGCTAAGTTAAGAGCAGAGATTAGTACATTTAGACAGCATGAATTAGAGCCATTGCATGAAGCTTGGGAGAGGTACAAAGACCTTTTGAGAAAGTGTCCACATCACAGATACCAAGAGTGGGTACAAGTGGAAATGTTCTACAACGGGTTGAATGGTCGGACTCGAACTATTGTGGATGCAGTAGCAGGTGGTACTCTGATGAGAAAAACATCTCAAGAAGCATGTTCATTGTTGGAAGATATGACTTCAAACAGCTACCTATGGCCCTCCAAGAGAAATACTAGAAAGAGAGGAATTCTAGAAGTGGACCAAGTAACTCAGTTATCTGCTCAATTAGTATCCCGGTCAAATCAATTTTCAAAATTCATATCAAAGTAAAAACAGAATGAGCAGGTGGCAACTACTAGTCATTCGTTCTAAACCAATGATAAGGGGGTGGAACAAGCACAGTTTGTTAAGCAAAGGAACTTGGGATTTAAGTCACAATCAATGGGAAATCAATATGGTCAAGGCTACAACTCTAAGGAGCAATATAATTATGGTATTCAAAGGAACATGCTTCACCTACCTAGATATGGACCATCATTGGCAGAACAGAGACATTCCTTGGAAGAAATGATTGGCATTTTTGTAAATGAGACAAGAAACCGTTTTCACAAGAACAAGAAGGAGATGGATGAGCTAAATATGCAAGTAACCAATATGGGGACTTTAGTAAAGAGTTTGGAAGTTCAATTGGGACAACTTGCAAATGCGGTTGGGAATTTGAATCAGATGACATTTCTAAGTAATACTGAAACTAACCCAAGAGAGCAGTGCAGGGCCATCATTTTGCGAAGTGGAAAAGAATTGAAAGAGGTGAAACCTAAAGAAAAAAGTTCCACTCAGTCCAATGAGAACGAAGTAAAGAATACTTGTGAAGAAGCAAGTGCACCTAAACAAGTTGAGAAGGAAGTTAGTTCGGAGAAGAAACTAGAAGGGGAACTGCAAACAAAAATCATCCCCAAGCTACCAAATCCTCAAAGATTTCAACGGAAGAAAATCAATGATCAATTTGCAAAATTCTTTGAAGTCTTTAAGAAACTTGAGATCAACATCCCCTTGATTGAAGCTATTGAGCAAGTACCAAATTTCACAAAAATCATCAAGGACATTGTTACTAAAAAGAGGAGATTTGGAGACTATGAGACAGTATTGATGACCAAGGAATGTAGTGTAGTCTTGCAAAGAAAGTTACCACATAAACTGAAAGATCCAGGAAGCTTCACAATTCTATGTGAAATCGGCAACGCATATTTTGGTAATGTGCTTTGCGATTTAGGGTCAAGCATAAATCTCATGCCTCTTTCCATTTTCCAAAAGCTGGGATTAGGAGAAGTCAAGTCATCAACAATTTGCCTCCAACTAGCCTATCGTTCTCTCACTTATCCTCAAGATATTGTAGAAGTTGTTATTGTTCATGTTGACAAATTTATTCTCCTTGCAGACTTTGTGGTGCTTGGCATGGAAGAAGATAAGTAGATCTTGATCATACTTGGGCGTTCATTCCTAGCTACCAGAGGTGCAATGATTGATGTGCAACAAGGGGAACTAACCTTGCATGTAAATGGCAAGAAGGTGAAGTTCAACATATACAGATCGCTCAAACATCCAAGTAATACACTGACTTGTAATCGATTTGACGTCATATCATCTTGTGTGGTAACATCTTTTCCTTCCCTTATACCTAAAGACCCATTATTGACATGTTTGGAAGCTACGTTTATCAAAGATGCTATGGATGGTGATGATGCTTATTTTATGAAGGTATTGGATTATTTTGAACGCTTGAAAATTTTTGATCAACCCGAGCCTTTGTTTTGTGTGACTAATCCTGAAGTTGTTGGTGATATGAAAGATATGCACACATTGATTGATTTGAAACCCTTGCTTGAAAATTTAAAATATGCATTCTTGGGTGCTAATCAAACTTTTCTTGTCATTATTTCATCTTCATTAACTCATTTAAAAGAAGAAAAATTACTTGGGGTGTTAAGGGAGTTAAAAAATGCATTGGGTTGGTCAATTTCAGACATTAAGGGAATTAGTCCTTTTATTATAATGCATAAAATTTTGATGGAGGAGTCATTCACTCCGAGCATTGAACCCCAAAGAAGATTGAACCCAGCAATGAAAGAAGTAGTTAGGAATGAAATTTAGAAGTGGCTTAAGGCTAGAATCATTTACCCAATTTCCGATAGTTCATGGGTTAGCCCTACTCAGGTTGTTCCTAAAAAAGGTGGATTCACTATAGTTAAAGATGATAACAATGAGACTGTTTCCACTAGGACAATCACTGTATGGAGGGTTTGCATGGATTATAGTAAGTTGAACGAAGCCACTAGGAAGGACCATTTTCCTTTGCCATTCATAGATCAAATGTTGGATAGACTTGTTGGACATGCATTTTAATATTTTCTAGATAGGTACTCAGGATATAACAAAATAACTATAGCACCTGAAGATCAAGAAAATACCACACTTACTTGTCCTTTTGGTATATTTTCATTTAGGCACGTGCCTTTTAGTCTTCACAATGCTCCTGCTACATTTCAATGTTGCATGATGGCTATCTTTTCAGATATGGTTGAGAATTTCATGGAAGTTTTTATGGATGATTTTTCTGTTTTTGGTGATTCTTTTGTTAAGTGCTTACATAATCTGTCTCTAATGTTGAAAAGATGTCAGGATACCAACTTGGTGCTCAATTGGAAGAAATGTCATTTTATGGTGAGGGAAGGAATTATGTTGGGTCACAAAGTATTTGCCCATGGCATTGAAGTGGACTGAGCCAAAAAAACAATTATTGAAAAGCTTCCTCCACCGACAATTGTAAAGGGTATCTGCATTTTCCTTGGATATGGGGGGTTTTACCAAAGATTCATCAAAGAATTCTCCATGATCACCAAACCCCTTTGCAATCTCTTGGAAAAGGATGTGAAATTTATGTTCAATGTGAAATACTTGAAGGCTTTTGAGTTGATCAAGAAAAAGTTGATTTCAGCTCCCGTGATGATAACACCTGATTAACAACAACCTTTTGAAATTATGCGTGATGCGAGTAACTTTGCAGTAGCAGCAACTTTAGGCCAAAGGCGAGAGAAAGTGTTCAGGGTTATCTACTACTCCAGCTTTGGATGATGCCCAGAAAAATTACACTACTAAAAATAAGGAAATGTTAGCAGTTGTGTTTGCTTTGGACAAGTTTCGATTATATATCATTGGGTCCAAAGTTGTGGTTTTCACAGATCATGTATCAATCCGATATCTGTTTGCAAAGAAAGATGTCAAACTGCGACTCATTCGATGGGTGTTGCTTTTGCAAGAGTTTGATGTGGAGATCAAGGACAAAAAGGGGACAGAAAATGTAATGGCCGACCATCTATCTCGATTAGAGCTTGAGGAATCAAAGCCACCAACACCTATCCAAGAGACTTTTGCAGGTGAGCAGTTATTCAGAGTCAATGAAAAGCTTCCATAGTTTGCTGATGTGGTGAATTATTTAGCTACAGATTTGATTCCTCTAGATTTAAATCCATCCCAAAAGAAAAAGTTCCTATTTGATGCAAAAAGTTATCTATGGGATAAGCCTTTACTATTCAAGATAGGTTATGATCAAATGATTCGAAGATGTATCCCGAAAGATGAAGTCCTAGCAATTTCAGAGCATTGTCATTCATCACCATATAAAGGTCATTTGGGCCCAACAAGAACAACAACAAAAGTTATTCTATCTGGTTTCTATTGGCCTACGCTCCATAAGGACAGTTATGCTTTCACTAAGACTTGTGACCATTGTCAACAAATGGGTAATATCTCACGACGTCATGAGCTTCCTTTGACTAACATTTTTGAGGTAGAACTCTTAGATTTATGGGGTATTGATTTCATAGGACCATTCTCCAAATCTTACGAACAATCCTATATACTTTTGGCAATGGAATATGTATCAAAAAGGGTTGAAGATATAGCTTCACCAACAAATGATGCCAAGGTTGTTCTCATATTTCTCAAGAAAAATATTTTCGCAAGATTTGGCACTCTAGGGGCCATTATTAGTGATGAAGGTACCCACTTTTGCAACAAGCTTCTAGGTAATCTTTTAACCAAATATGGAGTTTGACATAAGGTTGCTTTACCCTACCACCCATAGTCAAATGGCCAAGCTGAAATATCAAATCAAGAGATCAAAGAAATTATTAAGAAGACGGTGAACCATAATCAGAAAGAATGGGCTCTCAAACTTGATGATGCCCTTGGGCATACAGAACAGCTTTCAAAACTCCAATTGATATGTCTCCATATCATTTGGTTTTTGGAAAAGCTTGTCATCTTCCTGTGGAGTTAGAAAACAAGGCTTATTGGGCAGTTAGGAAGTTAAAACTTGATTGGCAAAAATCATTTAAAAATCAGTCTCTTCAATTATGTGAGTTGGAAGAATTTCGATATGAAGTGTATGAGAACTCCAAAATCTACAAGGAGAAAACTAAAAAATGGCATGACTAACACATCATGAGGAAAGAATTTACTCTAGGAGAGAAAGTTCTACTTTTCACTTTAGGATTGAAGTTTTTTTTAGGTAAATTGTGCTCTAGATGGTCAAGGCCCTTTGTTGTGAAGAATGTTACCTCCTATGGAGCGATTGAAGTTAAGGGAAGTGATGGAAGAACTTTCAACGTGAATGGGAAAAGATTGAAGCATTATTCTGGTCAAGAGTTGAGAAACATTGTAAGCATTTCACTCAAAGACCCGTGATCAAAGACCCGATCTCGAAACCGGAGCCCAACTGGAAAAATGGAAAATGGAAACGAAAACAAAATGGCAAAGCAAATCAAAAGCAAACACGATCAAGCGCGTGCGGAAACAAACGAAAGAAATCACCTCCAAAAGAACGGAATACAAATCGGATCGGAAGTCATAAAGTGGTAACACAATCAAAAGAGAAACTATCGAAAGCAAATCGAAGGGCTCGAAATCAACGAAAACAAATTGCTTAATCGAACTGATACAAATTCCGACATCCGTAGCGTATATTTTTGAAAACTAAATTAGCGTTGGAAACCCTTAGACTAAGCCAATCCAAAATTCGGTATAATTTTTTTCTTTTTTTTCATTCCCTTCATCTTTATTCAATCCTATACAAATCAAAACAATATAATTTCCTCATTTGGAAACTTATCCTCAATTAAAACTCAATTCATAAAATTCATCTTAACCATGTAATATCTCAATATCATCTCTAACAAATCTTGTTCTTATTCTTCCTTCAATCATTATTTAACAAAAATTGGGAAGCATAATGGTTGTATTTTATAAAACCCAAAAACCTGCAAAAGGTTTTAAACATACTTCTTTATACTAAACCAATCTACATATAAACAAACACAATCCTATACCTATAACACTTCAATAATTTGTAATCAATCAACATCATCGGACCTCCTGTCCGGAATCCATATCTCAATCACATTCATATCTTAATTCATAATCATATACAATTCCCATTCATATCCAATCACATTCATATATCCTAAACATACTCAAACTTATATTTCAATTCAATACACAAGTTCATAATTCATTTACATCATGGCTTAGAAAACATTAATGGCTTTCCAAGCCATATACAAAACCAATACTAAAATCCCAAATACATAAAACACAAGACAAACAAAATCAAACAAAGCCTTGATTTTCTTTCATCCAATCTCCTGCACGCTACCTGGAGATGGGGATGAAAGGGGGTGAGCTTGACAGCTTGTAGATAACATGTTTATAAATTGAACAATAAGCAAAAATCATTTCTCAAAACATTTTCCATTTATAAACATGTCACAGTAGCAAATTTTTCAAAAACTTATTTCTCAAACCTTTCAACTTTTCAAATCATTCCTAATAAATTTCCAAAATTTCCACGATTGCAAACCTCAATTTCTCATTTCTCAAAATTCTAAATGTTTTCACAAATCATAAACAATTTCAAAAACATGAATGCATCACATTATAAATGCATCACAAATATAAACAAAATCAAAATCACATAACATATCAAAACGGTTTGGGTCGGTCCAAAACAGAACGTATTGCACATTCCCGCATAGCCGTTCTTTGCAGCCATGAACAGAACATACTACACCTTCCCGCATAGCGGTCTAGTGTAGCCGTGAACTTATGGAAGTCCGTAATCGGAGCTCCAATGTGACTAGCGGGCAGGCGGGAGAAGCCTTTAAAAAGAAGACAAGTGCACTTGACTTAAACTTATGGGACCTAACAAAACCCACATAACACATTTTTATGCTTGAAAAATCGGATTGCCCGAAGGCACATTTCGAAAACTCAATTTTTTTTTCGTGTCATACTATACACATTAACATTCACAATTGCACATAAATTCATATAGTAATTCTCCATACATATATCATATAACAAACCAAATGCAATCACAATTCATCAATCCATTTCATATCAATCAAAATTATAGTCGATTCAAACAATTCATAAACAAAGTATGCAACACTTTTGATAATTTATCAAAATCATTCATAACTAATAAATAAACAAATGTATCAATTTTCATAAGTAACAAATCCTTCAAGCATAATGAATTTCATAAATTTTTAACAATTTAGCAAATCCTTCGAAACAATAAATCTAACCTTTGTAACAATATTCATAATTTCAGAAATTCTCTTAATTTATCAAACATTTAAAACTTGTAATAATTTTTCAAAAACATTCGAAATTAATAAAAATCTGATACTTTCTTTCTTTCACTTTCTTGATTTGTCAAGAACACAAATTTAGCTTATAATTCAAAATATAAACATGGTACCCACCTTATAACTCTTGAAAATCCAAATGCAATGGTTCCCTTCCTTTTTTCCCTTGAATAGGTTATTGATTTCCTAAACACAAACAAAATTTCTCATAAATTCCAATTCAATCCCCCAAATTTCCCTAATTACCAAAAAATGGAATTAACCCTAATCAAGCTCTAATCTAACCTATCCATGGCTCATATAGGTT
>JANZLC010000006.1:24287551-24299584 GCA_026413385.1 Erythroxylum gracilipes
AACCTCCCACTCATATACAATGACCTAAACCTAACAGGTATTTACTATATAAGTTGATTATCTCCTTACGACGCAGGAACGAGACTAATATCCTATTTTCTCTCGGTTCTCGACGATCGAAACCCTCACTAAAACTGACTTGGGCGTCGGAGGGGCTCACCGAGGATCAACCCCCGATGTGCTTTTTATTGTTTTGCAGGTCTTCCCTAGCTGAAGTCGCACAGATCATGAATCCAAACAACGACATCCAGCCTCAACAAAATCCAGCTGAACCAGGCACAATTTGGCCTAATTCCATTATCAAATTTTGTATTGTGTGTTTGTTCATTGATATTCTAATTGTGTATAAATAGTCAAATTTCCTTGCAGGCACTTGTCTCCTCATGTGACACTGGCTTGTTTTCTTCCGTTTCCACAAACTATACCAATTAATACTTTCCAAACTTAACCATACCAATTAATACTTTCCAAACCTGGTGGGCTTGCTTCTGATGAGCTTTTGGACGAAAGATTCTTGGGATTATCATAAACGTTGTTCTATTATTTTTGTCCTGAAAACGCATTGAAAATCTAGGACAAATAGGGTTGGTTCTTGAAAGAAATAGAAACAAGAGTCCCACACTAAAAGGGAAAATCGTAATAATGGTAGATACAATTGAAACAAAAAAAATGATTCCTATTACAATCGGAGTTTAATGCACAATACTTAATGCCCAAGGTATATAGGAAAGACCGTTTTTTGCCATCATGGTAGGAAGAGTTTGCCTCCAAAATTTGGTTAACTAAAAGAATTGCTTCAACCATTGATAGTTGATTGCATCCTTCTCCAAGTCATCCTTCATCTTCTTTACTTGTTGTAGAGCCTCTTTCAGATCCATTTTCTCTAATGGCAAATCACAGAAGCCCTTAAGAAACTGGTGAGCCCTGGCCACACCCCCAGACATATCATCAGGATCATACATTCTTGCTCGTTTCAACCTCCCCTATAAAAAATTTGAAGTGTCAATATCATGCAGTGATGCTATGGGCCAAAATTATGTCTCAAACATGAATCAAACAAGATTCAACTAGAAGCCTGTAATGATATCATTTCAGTCTCCTATGATCAATCTAACATTCATATAGATGCGCATGTTCCCCAACCTCATTTGAAATGATCGTCGTGGGTGAAAAATCCTCCAACTCATTTGCTTTTTCTCGAGCTAGAGCAACTACACTTTCAGGAAAGTTTGCAAACTCTGCAACATGAATGCCAAAACTCTGATCACAAGCCCCTGGCTCAACCTGCAAATATTGACAAATGATGGGGCATTAGGGGATAGACTTGTTCAAAAGCCACATAACATGCATAAAAATATACAACATTCAGTCACTAACAACCAATAGATCCCAAAGGAAAGAAAATACTCTCCCAAATACAGCATCTTACGAAGTATTGAAGGGCATGATACCGATTACACTTACAGAATGGCAAGTACTTTTAATTTCTCCAAGTTCACATCTCATATCCATTCAATAAACCTCTTCAATCTTATCCTTTCTTTTTCACTTCCATGTTTGATCAGGAAAGTGAAGAAACAAATTATAATTTCATGCAGCTTGATCCCTGTTTAAAACACATTTCTTCACTTTTGTTACTCAACTTGGTGTGAAATTTGAGATTTCTTCATGCAGACAGTAAAAACAAGGTCAAAAGTAAAAAGCTTCTTATTGAAGAACTGAAAAGAAGGCAAAAGGTCAAATAAAGCTCAAGAATGTCACGTCACCAAATAGCTAGGATAACACATATGGAGATAATAAGTTGGCCTGTTTTGTTCTACCAAAACTTACAGTTGTATTAATAATAACTAATGTGCTCTCCATCAAGCTAGAAAACGTATATGTCAATGCTTGGCAATATAGAAGGAAGGCAGAACTGAAGTTTGCATTTATATGAATAAATTGTCAAATATATTAGTTCATAAAGGATCATAGGTTCTGTAGGTAAAGAACAAGAAGCGGAAAATGCGACCAAAAAAAACATTGAAGCTGAAGTAAATTAGCCGAGCTTTATCAATCAATCTATGTGCAGCTTGAAGCCAGAGGCTAAAGAACATTAGTTTCCTATGTAAATTTCCATCCATACCTTATATAGCATGGTAAGCTTTCGACTTGAAGCGTCAATGTGTGCACTAACATGATAATTTTCCACCCCAACAATCCGTTTCTGAGGTGGTACACCTTCAGCCTTTTCATGAGCTAATGCAGTCAGTTCATGAAAGTGGCTTGCAAATAAAGTAGGTGCTTTGATCTCTTGTATAATATACTCGCATATGGCCCAAGCTAAACCTAAGAACCCAAACAAAAAATGATAAGTCTTCTACAATCACAAATGCAAACTAGTTGCAGCAACCCTTTCAAAGTTATCACTAAACAATACAAATAGGTTATCCTTTTCAAAAAGGTTGCAAAATGAAAACTATATCATAAGAAATTCAAAGTTTTCACTTCTCTAAATAACTGGGACATTTGCCAACAGAAGCAAAACATATAGGCGTGTGCAGGCAATTGCATAGATTACTTCATGAGGCAGAGTAATGAAATTGCACCCTATCAGCGGTTTTAGACCTTGTTAAGTAATTCTAAATGGGGTAGACTAAAGGCTGTGGCAACTGATTCCAGGACTAGACTAGGAGTCTTGAAAATGGACTATAATAAGAATAATATGAAGGCAGTTGAAGTGAGGAAACCTACCAAATCCATCATATGTAGATGTTCCACGGCCCAACTCATCAATGATTATTAGGGACTTATCAGTAGCTCCTTTCAGTATTGAAGCAGTTTCAAGCATTTCTTGCATAAAGGTAGAAACTCCCCGCAACTATAAAGAAGCTAGACATGTTAATTAACAGAGAAGAAATGGTAATTTGCATCATTTCCTGCCAGCAGCACACTAAACAGGGTCTCACAGGAAATGGTTTTAAGGCATGCCAAATCTGAATTTGATAGGTAAATAACACAGGCACAAATTTTGAACATTGCCACGTAAAAGCAGAACCAGAACAAATTCTTCAAGCTGTTTACCAAAAACCAATTTTTATTTGCAAGTATTCAATAATACTATCAACAAAGTGGCAAACAAATCAACATTGCATTGACAAGATTATTTAAGTTAAGAAATTCATTTTTATGGAATAGGTAGAAATTTGAATTCTGAATTTTAGATTTTTAAGTAAAGAGCAATTCTTAGGACTGATTCCAAGTTCTTATTCCAAATCCTATGAATGATTCTTAGATTTATTACTCTTCTTGTCCTAAATTCTCAATCCCAAAATTCCATAAGCCCTAGACTTGATAACCCATTATTTCTTGTCATTTATTCTTGTCTTCTGTTTAACTGTCTTACATGAAGGACTTTTTGTACCATGCTCATAAAGTTAATCCAACTCAAATCCCATGCAAGAAAAAGTATCTGGGAATAGCAGTGCCTATAGTTCATTCTTGTCACTAGGTTAGCACCATGGCTTGCCTTGGTAAATTTTCCTACAAGGATAGACTATAATAATACTCATGGCACCATGTTCTGAAAATTGATAGTCCACACAAATCTATTCAGATTCTGAAAGCAGGCATGCAACTCTCTTTCATGTTAAGACATGCTTTAGTGCTCCGCAATCCTTTCAAGCCACCAGTCTTAAAATTCGAAATATTAGAAAGAAATATGCTATGCGAAAATAAAGTAATGAGAGATAAAATTATGTTAATCTCAAACCTGTTAAGGAATAAGGAATGGAATGAAATTATCACATGGTTTATGAGTACATAAGTTAAATTTAACTCTCCTTTCATTAAATCTTAAAGGTTATCAGAAGGAACTCACTTGGCAGTCTCCTGCGCCCACCCGAGCAAAAATGCAGTCGCGAATGGAAATGCTAGCTCTCTCACAAGGAATAAACGAACCTACTTGTGCCATCAGAATATTAACACCAACCTGCGAGAGAAGCTTGTTTCAAGTTGAAATAACAAGAGCAAATTGTCTAAAACTGCACATCCATATGAATCATGTAACAAGAAGTTCAATGGGTGTCAGTGCATCATATATAGAAATATGATGATATCAAGCAAATGAACTCCAACACGAAGGACATCTCCTAAATTTCCAGTGACACTTTTTAAGTTTTTTCCACTGGGTGATTCATATAATAACATTGAAGCAATGTTAATTACATCAGTTAGCTCAAATACAATTATGACCTCAAACTTCATGCCTTTTAATGATGTGCGATGTAAATCAAAATAATTCCAAAGAAACATCAGTTAATTGAAGGTGTTGTGCATTAAAGGAATGGAAAATCAAACCTGCCGAATAAATGTGGATTTTCCGCCCATATTGGGCCCTGTGATTATTTGGAACCAGCTCTGGCCACGAACCTGTTTTGTGATGAAACAAAGTTCAGGAATGAACTTTAATAAGGCAAGGAGCACATGTGATCAATCAAGTGAATACTGACAAGTTTACAGTCATTTGGTATAAAGTTCACCCAATCCTGAGCTTCTACACAAGGATGTCTGCTTCCTTCCAACACGATATCTCCCTCATCCTATCATAGGAATTATAGAACATCATATAGTGGATAATTTCAAATTTTCTGCGAAGGGAAAGAGTGAGAGGCAAAGTTGCAGTAAAACTCTAGTAGAAAATAACTAAGGATTACAGAAGAAGAGACATCTGGTCTGGTGTATGGAGTTGGACAGCTGGAAGCTAAATCAGCAAAACTAAGTAAGACATCCATTTCAGAAAGCTTGTTTGCTACCAATTCAAACACCTGCAATATGAAATTTTCAGTAAAATCAAACAAGTTACAAAGGGAGGTGACAAAGAAGATGCTTTGAGGGATGTATACCTCAGAGAAAGTTGCTGCAGTTTGAACAACTCGATTTACTAGCTCTCTTTGACAACATTTGTACTCCTCAACTACCTTTTGATACTGGTCAGTTAATTTTTTCAGTTTACTGTTTGTAAATTTCACTCCATCTTTTCGGGTTTCAAGGACAATAAACTGGGTCGTGAGTTTTTTCCTTACTTTTGGCTCCTCCTTCTTTGTAATTCTGAATACATGCCCAAATTGTGTTCCTTTATCTAGCTTTAGTCCCTTTTCTAAAGGAAGATCAAGATCACAAGCTGTTTGCTTGTGTAAATTTTGTATTTTCTGCTCCAGTGACTCTTGCTCATTCTTTAGAGTAGATAGTGAAGGATCATAACCAGATGAAATCATGTACTCCCCATTCTCAAGTTGATCAAGGTCAACAGAAATCTCCACAAGGCCAATAAACTTGTTCAAATGGTCATCATCAGTCAAGGATTCCAGGGGATCCAAATACCTTTCTTTAATTAAAGATGAAAATGGTCCATTGTACTGCTCAAGAGCACTCTTAATGCATGGAAGTCTTATACTAGACTGCATCCAAAAAGATGTTTCAAGTTAATGGCAGAGATATTTTCACTGAAGAAAATTGACTAAGGGAGTAACTGAAACTATCTGGATGATATGTGAATTGTCATGCGATTGCACAAAGAAAGTAAATATGCTGAGACTGCTCAAATGAAGTAACCAGCATGAAGAACTCGTCAATATCAAGAAACTACTGTAGAGAGCATAGCTCCAGAAAACATCAGCAAATTTACTGCTCAAGATCAGTGACCATTATACACTTCGCATTTGTGGAATCTTATTTTAAAGCAAATATAACAAGTTAACAACTCTCTAACTGATAGCTAGGACAATGAATAAGAAAAATGAGAAATGTGAGCTATTTTAGTAGAAATCTGCAATAATACAATTGCAGTAATTAGCAAATGATTTGAAAGTTAAGAGTCAAATTCCACCTGATAAAGTTTCACAACATGCTGCAGACCAGCTCTCCCATTTTCAATTTTGTGCATTAACCGTTCAATATCTGAGATCCTCTTCAGATGTTGCCTCAGATCTTGGCGAAGGGCAGCATCCTCTACAAATGTTTGCACCAAATCCAGCCTGCAGTTTATTTCATTTACATCTAATAAAGGCTGTTTTAACCACATATGGAGCAATCTTTTTCCCATTCCAGCTGTACATGTTCTATTCATGAGGCCAAATAAACTAAAATTTTTGTTGGCATCAGTTTTGCTTTCAAGAACATTCAGTGCCCGCATTGCAGCAGCATCCAGTCTCATGTAGCTGTCGAGATTGTACGTTCTGATGGTATAGTTTCCATAATTTCTCTCATCCGCAAGTAACTCCGCATAAGATAGTAATGCCCCTAACGCAACAGCAGCAACTTCTAACCCTGAAATCAAATCTTGGGCGGCTTCAATGGAACCTTTGGCAAGCCTTGACAGATCCGGTACCAAATCCCTTGTTTTGAATTCATTTTTCTTTCTCTCTGTCACCATCACACCACATCTGGTTAAAGCATCAAGCAAAGCTTTAGATTCATTGGATTTGCTAGTTTGCATGGGCAAAAGGCATTCCTTGCAACCAACAGCAACCAAAGCTGATTCCACATTTGTGAAGTGGCTATCATCAAGAAATTCAGCCACCCCAATAACTCTTTTGGCCAAATCAACATAACTTAACCCAACAGTGCACCTCTTTTCATGAAAATTGGGAAATAAAGAAACAACCACAGGAGAATCTTCCATCTCATTGTTGGCAAATAAAACTTCTTCAAAACTGCCTAGATTTCCAGGACTCCCACTTTTCACCAATCTCCAATTTGAACCACTACCCTCGTAGAACTCAAGAGTATGGTCTGTTCTTTCCAAAAGTACATCTCGGGCAATTGTTTCAAACATGTTCTTACTAATGCTCACACTGGAAAGACCATTAGATCCACTGCCTAACATTCGCAAGGCAGTTGTAGTATGATAATAGGTCTGCGCAATAAATGTTGCATTTTCTCCATGAGCTGTATAATAGTCCTGCATATTCCGAATAGCATTCACACCATTTAACGAGGCCAAACAAACACCATGAAATTACAGAAGAAAAAAAAATATGGATAATGTGTATGTAATCCTACTCTACTGAAACCAAGGGGGAAAAAAAAGAAAAAGAAAAGGGAGCCTTACATAGAAAAACTCTTTCCTCGTGCATAAATAAAATCCTGGGAGACATTACTAAATGAATACATCATTCACCATATTTTACTAGCGGTTCAAGTAATTTACATCATGTAGCCATATAGGGCTCCCAGAATGAGTTCCTATTGAAACTTCACAATGGGACAGTTTACCTGTCTAAATTAAAACTTCTGTAAAATGACATTTTCTTTATTTAATATGAAGTACGGGGTAAGTAACATTCAAAAGTTTAGTGTGTCTCTTCCGTTGAAGTTAGAAGTAGTGTTGGTTGTTGTCCGGTTTTTTATTTGTTTTTACTTTTCTGATAATGAAATTACTAATCCGTCAATACAATGAACAAAAAGACAGCTTCCTGACAAACTTTATTCGTTGATTTGTATGATGATAGGCATGAATTTTCAAGGTGAATATGCCCAAAAATAATTGGCACATGATTCCAGGTCATAAAAAAGGATGAGGCTTGAAGCATACATCCCGGAATTTTTCTTCAGTTGTATCCAAAAATGGTACCTTATATTAAAGTAAATAAATGAAATCCTCGAAATTAATGCATGTAGGGTTAGATGCTAACATGAGAAAAATAAGAGCTCCCATATTTGCAAAGGTTGAAAATGTTCACTAAAGCTCACGTCATGAGAAGCTTGAGCATATTCATAAAGATAATAGAAGATTTATATGTCATTGGACAATATAGAATTGTTGAGCCAACACAACCAGATAAAGCAAGTGAATTATGGGCAAAGAGCGTCAGAAAGCATGCTAACCCGTCTATCAAAGACCCGAATTGCCCTAGGATCCTGCAACATCCAAACAATTAAAAGTTAACCACGCATAATCATTAAGACAAAAGACGAATGCTTTACTAATGGAAATGAAATATATATCCCCTCCATTTCACTCAAAAAGAGGATAAACAAATCCCATATCCAAAGCCAATTCGCAACAAAACCACTATAAATATAGATGCATCCAATTCTAACCCACAGAAACAGAGAAAGAGAGAGTGTTTACATGAGGTAGGGTTTTGAAGAAAGTGAGAAAGCCTTGAGCCTGCTTCGCATCTGGAAACACAATGCCATGAAACAGCAGATGTCAATTCATTTCTCAACCAAACAAACCAGCCTATGAACAACACCAATTATACATATAGAAGTCCGGATATTTATGTTTTGAAAACGAGTATTAGTGCTTTCACCTAGCTTCAGCTCAGGGAGCTTCTTCTGATCCTCAAAACTATCATCCTCCATTACAATATAAATCACTAATAAGGGAAGTTTAGGGTTTGGGGTATTATTTACAGCGGACAAATTCGATATATATATCGCATACACTGCAGTGCTGGTGGGAAGGCAGGACTGACTATGGCGGGAACGCCAGCGAGAATAAGGCGGGGTTTATGGCGACTGCAACTGACGCGCCTAGATGCCGAATTGGTTGGACTCCATTTATGTTTAGGCCCGATTCAATTATCTAACAAAATGGTATAAAAATATTAATTTAAATACGGTAGGTCACTTCTGACCCATAAAATTTAATACATAATTTGATACAATATACAAATGAATAATAACATTTGCAATAAAACCGCATATGATTAAAAGGAAGTTCCTATATTAAATTTTAAATTTATTATATTTTTCTGTATTCATCGGCATTAATTATCAAGCTATCCACTTTTGTATTAGAACTACACAATATGTACTGTTACATATATTTAAAGCAGTAATGTAAAATTTTATGTTAGTAATTATTTTCAATTGATCAATAGGGCACTAAAAACATTTTTTTGATCAATTGAATATTAAAAATACAACAACAAAAAAATTGGTCCAAAATGTACTCCTTTAACTTTAATGTGTTAAAATTTTTTACACAATATGTTTATATTAAATTAGATATTTATTAGAATTTGATATAATAATTTTTTTTAAACGGAGGAACCCGTAGCCGATATCTTTTAGATGTGCAATAAGTAAATCTTTGGATTGACTCAATAGCCTGCAAATCACGCCAACCAGGTATTTCACACTAAGCAAGTCTTGTTCGACATGCTTGATCGAAAGAGCGTAAGATTATAATTAGGATTTATATTGATATATCTATTAAACTTATACTTTCAAAAGTAGATTGTAAACATTATCATTTGAAAACTCATAATTAGGTCAGATAATTTTTCAAATATTTTTATTACGCTAAATAACATTTTTATAGAAATTTATATTGTAATCTAATATGGCAACAATTTTATGTTATAATCTGACTATAATTTCTTTATAATTTATTTTTAAGAATAAAAGACATGGATATAGCAAAAATTATATGGAATTAGTTGAGTGATTTATATATGACTTGTAACCCTAAAATAATTACAACGAATATTTTGTTGTTCTTGATTACTATTAATTTAGAAAATTCTTTGCCAAGATAAAATGATGCTTTGAAAATATTTTCCAAATTTTATTATTATAATTAACTACTAACGGTGGAGAACTATCGTGGGCATGGGCAAATTCAATGCACAAGGCTCCCGCTTGGAGAGGGTAAGGGAAGGGTCATCAATTGTATTTAATATTGGGCATAGGCAAACTCCAATGCACAAAGCACCCTACTTTGCGAGGGTCATCAATTATATACAATCTTCGCTCTACATTTTACAAAGAATTTGTTTTTGTTACTCGAATTCATAATCTTCTGGTCACAAAGAAATAACCTTACCAGTTGCTTCAAGACTTGCCTTGATGGAGAACTAATATGATTTGACTTAAATAAAATATATATTAATTCTATCTTCCATGTCTGACTAGAATTGTGTATGACAAAATGATTAAAAAACCTAATAATTCACACATATAACAATTTACAAAAGAAAAGACAGTTTAATCAAGTAAGACTTTATTGTAAATTTTGAGAATCTTTATAATTAAATATAATATCTTTTATAAAAAAATTAATATGAGAAACTATATATCATTTTGGTCTAATTGATATTTAATTAAAATTAAAATTAATTTTAATTTTTTTTAAAATGTAAGTAACTTCGAAAAAATCCTAATATTTAAATTTAAAAAAAACTTCTTTTTGATTTAAATTTTCTACAAAAAACTTTTTTTCTTAGATTTTTTTTTAAATAACAGTAAAAAATTCACGACATGAGTATTACACATAAACTAATAAAATATTACTGGTATAATGATCCAACTTAACTCTTCAACTTAACTCGAACTAATTAAATATAAATTTAAATAATAATTATTGTTGTTATATTAAATTATTAGTTTAGAACATGTTTAATTCGTTCAATTCAAATTTAAGAGTTTTGTCGTCTAGTTCTAATTTTCAATTGGGTCATGTATAATGTTCATGTCATACGTATTTTGTTATTATCTTTCAAGAGAAGCACGAAAGAAGAGGTTTTTAAGAAAATTTGAAAAATATAAGAATTTTAAAATTTTGTTTAAGTTACTTAATCTACAACGAAAGTCTGTGTCTTTTGCGCTAAAAACTTAATATTTTGCAAGTTTAAAACCAAATTAACTTTTTTAGATAGGTATAATAACATTCATAAATACATATTTTTTAAAATGTGATAAATTTCTTATAAAAACATATGAAAATAACATATTTTGAATTTTAGTAAATAACATTGCTTTATCATATTGTACCATACGTGCATCTTTTATAATAAAAAGTTATTTATTATATTATTATAAACATAATTATAATTAATAAAGAGATTGATTTTGTTTTATTATAATTTTTAATATAGATAAAATATAAAACTCATTAACAAGAATTGAACTTGAGTCAATCATTGTCAAAATGACTACAATCGTATTTGGTTAACAGCTTTTCAGCTGTTTTTGGTTGTTTGACTTAAATTAGTTATTTGACTCATATTAATAAGCTCTTTATTTGAACCCAACTAGCTTCACCGGCTCCTTTACTGGAGCGTTTGAAGATAGCTGATTGATTTAGGTCGACATTGCCCCTCTTTACTCCCTGCTCTCTACTCTCGGTCTTTTCCATCTTCTTCTTTTTCTTCTTTCTCTTTCTCTTTTTTTCCCTTTGTTGTTCCTTTCATTTGGGATTACTAAGGTTCAATTGTAAGTAGCTCAAATTCAATCCGTCTATTATCATCCCTACTCAAAATAAAAAAGACGTGACTTACATTTCAAAATTATTTAGTTTCCCTTTCTCTTCAGGCAATTAATAGTCAGTAGAAAGGAATTGGTCGAGCTCAAAGCGCGGAGGCAACTGCAACTGTTGATCAATCTCCGACCACCCATCGCTCGCCTTCATTGTCTGTTCCCATGGAATCTCTTATTGAAGGTCTTTGTTGTTTTCGTTTTACTACCCCTTATGCTCATTTGTTATTGAGACAAAAAGAGCTTGGACTTGCTTCCCTGGAATCTCAATATCGTCATTGTTAGCCCTGAATTTTTTTTTATGTTATAAAGCATAATTAGAGGAAATTGAAGCCTTGATGAATTAAATTAAGTTGACATTAATTAGAATGGTAACATTAATTAAGTTAGGTAACATGAGTTAATGAAATTAAATATGTTAGAAGTGGTAAGTTGGGCTTAAGGAAATATGGGCTTGAGTGAAGAAGTGGACTTAAGTTATATGAGAGGAAGTATAAGAAGGAAAGGAAAATAAGTTGGACTTTGGGCTTATGGGCTTAAGTGATTTAAGTTAGGAGTATAAAGGGAAGGAAATAAGTGAGTTAGTAGGAGAAGAAGAGAGGGTTACGAAAATTGAGAGGGAGAGAGGTGAGAGGTTTCGTGAAAATGGAGAGAGGGGGAAGAAAAGAAAGAGCTTTGCTAGGGTTTGGATTTCCAAGAGATTAAGGGTTTGTTTGAAGAAAGTTCAAGAAGAAAAAGAGTGGAGGAAGGCTTAAGCTACATTTTGAACCAAGAAACTCTTTGTTT